>OZ005680.1:18189483-18396983 GCA_963930675.1 Gnaphalium uliginosum | reverse complement strand
TTCTATTTGATAACCAAATAAAAGAAGAAAGCATCGTCACATAGAGTATCTTGCTTAGGCCTTTTGGATTGAAAAAAATGATGCCACTCTGATGCCGCCAAATAACCCATAATGTTGTTTGAACCACTGCATCGACCTACCTTTTCGATAAAAGATTTGTTTGTGTGAGATCCGAGTCTCCTAAAGTGATGATATCCTCTAGATTATTTGGAGTATCATGTTCACCATTTAAAGATTGACTTCTATATATAGTTTTTTTGCAACATCACGGGTGTAATAAATGTTTTTCTATTTCCTGCAGTTCACCATCACAAAAGGGACAACGGGTAGAATCAAGGTCAGTTCCCCTTTTATCAAGGTTCACTCGAGTCAAAAGACGTTTGTTAAGAATCCTCCATGTTGATATATTGATCTTTCTAGGGATCCATTTGTTCCATCGCACCTCCTCATTTGTCGAGCATACACAAGGATTTGAGCTCAGCTAAACGTGTCATTCCTTTCACAGAGAACACCCTAAAAGATCTTCACATTCTGACCCATTTCTAGTAGCCGGTCTCCAAGCCCAGGTTGGAATATGGAGATTTCGATTAGAGAATTGAGCTTTTAGGCTTGAATTTGGATCTTTTGCAAGACGATACAATAATGAGTATTGAAATTCTAGAGGTTCTCCACCAAATTAATCCGATGGTCCTTCAAGAACTTGATTCCCATTCCATTTCCCAATTTCATCTTAAAAAGCATAGGAAGATTTATATCATATTTTAGCAAGCCCTCTTTTCATATGGAAATCAGGAAATATATAAAATGCTTTTCATGTACGTCTTTGATAGATCATGTCCGATTTAATTTATTAACTAGCTATTTAATTTGTTTTGAAGTGATGCATGCATGAGAGCGTGTTTCTATATATGTTTGCCGTCTTATATATAATGTTGATAAAAAATAGTTAAGACGACGTACATATATGTTAGTGTACTTATGGAAGGAATTAAGGTACCTGTTTCTAATATATTTAGTAGTGTGTTCGAGTCCTTACAGCTTAAGTTTTATATAAAAAGATTATTTATTTATGGATAAAACACAAATAAGTAAATGGATATATAGAGGCATTGCTTCAACTACAAAGACGTGTCAATGTATATATACACTTTTTTAGACCCTTAGAAATTCCTAAGCGGTCTATATATATATGATTAATTACGTTGCTCATGTTGAATGATAGCCGTGCGTACGTTATATGGATTTGAACAAAGTGCTTGTATTCACAACTTAAATAAGTGAACAACTAGCTACACACACACATATATGTGTGTGTGTGTGTGTATATATATATATATATATATATATATATATATATATATATATATATAAACTAGATATATAGGAAGAAATTTATGTTTGCATGTTAATTTGTAGAAACTAAAAAAGTTGATATTCTTGCATGAATGAGATTTTTGACCGTATTTTGTTTAGGTTTGAAAAGTTTCAAATAAAAATTTTCAAACATGTCTATTGACCACAATAATAATAATAATAATAATATAAAAATAATATACACCTCCAGTTGGCAACCTTTAACCTTTTCACCACACAAAAAACAGAAGCATCTAAATATTCTCTCTTTTACTTCTTACACTGCCATATATCTTCTTCATCCCTTTAAGACAAACAAAAAAGAAAACCCTAACCCTAACTTGCAGCCTCACAGAATGACGATGATGTTGATGAGAAATCGCAATAAACTTGAGCAGATCTTGAGGAGTGAAGCTTGACTTTGTCTTTTCTCAAGTAACACCAAGAAATCCGAGGAGCCGAAATCCTCAAAATCAAAGTCGGATGAACATCAAAACATCAAGGGTTTCGTTAAGACTACGAAGAATGCTTTAATCCTTGGTTCAGCAATCCCATCGTTTCCTGCAATCAGTGAGTTTGCAACTCAACATTTCGAACCATCTGTGAGAGTATTAGTTGAAAATGGTGACCCTAGAGTTATTGGTGAGTGTTAATCTTTCTGTTTTACTTTTATTTTTTATTTATTTTTAGGGTTTAATTACGTATTACAATACTAGTTGTAGCATATTATATATTTATTTACTTTTATTTTTTATTTACTTTTATTTTCAACTCAACATTTCGAACCCAATAATGCTTTAATTACATATTTATTTGGTTGAGATCTTGTTCTTTCTTTGTATTTTAAGAATAGTTGTAGGTTTATTCAAGTAAAAGTTTGAAATTCCATATTTACAATCCATATTGGGTTTCTGTTTAGTGAATGAAAGCATTATATATGTTGGTGGAGGTATCATGTTCAACTCATTTTCTTGTTATATATTAATTATATATTAATTAATTAATTAATTAATTAATAATAATAATATAATAGTTGTATATGCTTATTAAGGGTTTTGCTAACATTAAATAATCTTAAACTTTCCTTTTAAAGAATAAATTACATTAAATACATGTTCTATTTAAGACCTACATTTTATGTTTATTAAATGCATTTTTTCATAAATGTTTGTTAACCATGTGCCACATTGTAGAAAAACCCTAGTAACTATTGTTTGTTTAGTTTTACTCAATGTTATTGTTTGTTGACTCAAAAATTTTATGTTATATTGTCAGCTATTTGCATAGTTGCAATGCTTCTGGATGCTGGGTTTAAAAATGGTTAGTAAATTAATTATTTACTATTTTTTCGTTTTTAATTTTTATTTTTATTTTTATTTTGCTAATCCAATTATTTCTTTTTCTTCAACAGCTAAAGGACGTGAAACCTACAAGCAATTTGTGGCATTCACCCACTCAGCATACAACACTGCTCGAGATCCCGAGACTTATCGGGAGATTTACAAGGTGATGAACGAGTACTGCAATGATGAAGGTAATGTAATTTCTTTGTTAATTTGCTGTCCAGTTACGTGTACACTTGGATGGGCTCCGATTAATTTAACAGTTTTCTAAATTTTTTGGCTTTTGAACTCTTGTAAACTATTTGGCTTAACTTACGGCTTTCTATTATAATTCGGTTAATTAATATATGCTTTCTTCAACTGGGTCTACAGAATTTCGTGGGGCAACCATGTCTATGGCGGTGGAGGAATTGAACCTTACGGGTAACTGTTTGTTCATTCGTTACTGTTTTTGTTTTTTAATTTACTTATTAGTGTTACATTACCATTAATTACTTATCATTGTTATCGCTTTTGTTTCAAGTAGTCATAGTTCATTGTTACTGGTTTTGTTTCTTAATTTACCTATTAAAGTTTCTGTATTTGTTTATGAAAAAATCAGCCACAACGCTAGAACGTTTGAGATGGTTAAATAAAATCATTACGGTGGCCCAACGTCAAGCACCACATGAGGTTCATGAGGAGCTGAAACCAACTGAGGACCACAACAACACCGTCAGATTTGTGGATACTTACGATGGGGTGGTGATTGCTGAATTCGACATCAACCCAAATGATCTCAAAGCAGATTTCAAGGTGTTCATGAAGATGGGCTTCATTAGCTTTCTGTCGGATGGCAAAGCTAAAAGTAAGCTCGCAAAAGTGCCCACGAATTACATTGACCCACAGCAAGCATTCGCTGTGAGAGAGGAAAGTATGATACGGGTTGTCATCCCCACATTATCTGAGAGATTGGTGAAAACAGATGCTGAGATTGAGATACCTTTCATGGGTATCAAATGATGAAGGTATGGGATGTCATGGACATGAAAGGAGATGGAGGTGCAGAACTGCAGAAGCATATAGATTTTATGCTTATTTTGGCTGTCAAAACCTTAAGTATTTATTATTAGTAATGCTTTCAGAATATTTTATATGATACACATCATTGTTGGTTATCAAAACTTTAAGATCCCTGATATTTTGCTGCTTTCTGTATATTGGGGATCGAGTATATGTGAGCTTTAGCTAGCTTTTAAATCATTATATCTTATGGAACGGGCTTTATTAGGATAATTAGTTAATCTTGTGTACATTTATGCGTTCCAAACAAATTAAATGCTGTGTTTAATTTGACTTCTGACTTTTTAATAACGCCAAAGAACTGGTGGATGACAATTGAACTATATATATTAGGTTTATTATTTAAGTAATGATCACGTACTAATAGTGAACATAATAAAGTGAAGTAGATTAAGGATGCTTTAATTTAATTTAATTAATGGTATATCCCCCATCCCTAGCTACTTAATTACCCCCATAATTATTATTAGATAATATTTAACTCATTTAGTATAAATAGGACCACTTACATGTATATAAGTTACAAAGTGTTGTGAACTCAATGATACATATATGGTTCCGTCTACACAATCTTCAAATCAAAAACCAATAAACATGCATGTTTGAGACATTTTTACTTTTTAGTAATTTTTCCGATCAAATATTGGCATTGTTTTCATAATCATCTTGAATTGAATTATTTTCCCACTTTACTACTTTAGAACATTAATGATAGCTAGGTAGACTTGTAATAACCCCAAAAGTTAATTAATCAGACAATCAAACCTATGTATGTGATTTTATGTAAGAAAATTGTCGATTAAAGGTACAAGTAGCGCGCGAGTGTCGTCGATCATAAATGGCAATCGGTCTAGCGGTATTGAGGTGGCCCTCCAACCTTGAGGTTGAGGTTTCAAGTCCCCAGGACAGGACAAAATATAAATATTATATTCGTGTGATACTAGTGATATAATACTTTGTCTTTAGAAAAAAAGGAGTGACTTTTTTTTTTTTTTTTTTTTTTACAAAAAACATAATAATATATAAGAAAACTTTTATCGACTATAGTCGAAGAAAGTAAGCGATACATCAAAGAACAATTAAGTGACTGACAAAATGGATATTAAGTAAGCTAACATTGTTGTTCTAACGAAAGTGGGGGAAAAAATCGGTTCCATTGAACGGAAACTGCTCGATGAGCTTGAAGAACCATCACGAAGCATTAGGAAAATAAAGCTTCATTCAATTCATATCAATAAAGAACCAACACATTAACCATTTGAAGAATATCTATGTGTTTAAACTTCTCGTTGAAACTTAATCAATAGACTTACTTCTTGTTTAGGGGGCTAACTTCTTACACTTACTTTATTTGGTTAATTACTTGACCATTTAATTTGTAATTTGTAATTAATATTAGTATATTAATTACCATTACAACTAATAGTTAATTAAGGATCCTTATTTATAAGTCTAATCAATTAATAATTAACCATCCTCATTCTATTCTATTTTTGAGACATACGTACATATCATGAACCGTTCTTTTCAGATTACTTCAATTCTTTAATTATTTGATAGCACGTGTTACGGTTTAGTCAATCAAAATCATATGTGACAACTAAATGACTAAATGTATCTCATGAGTATAAGTGACGTAATTTTTTCATATCGCCATGATTACTTACACTGGCTTTATTATATACTATTAGAAGTTTAGAACAATGCGAACTTTTTTTTAATTTTAATTAATTAATAAATAATATATATTTAACATTTGTAAAGATATACCCATATATAAATCAAATGGGTCTCATGAGTGCGAATCGGATTTTACCCGCGATGGATAGTGTGTACCCACGGCCCGCTCATGACCCGTTGGCGGGTATATTTTTTGACCTATACCCGTGCCCACGGGTAAGATTTCATGGTTTACCTGCCCGGCCATGACGGGGCGAATACCCGCGGGACGTGGATTTCAAGATTCATCAATGTTTTCTATGCTTACGGATGCTAGACACCAACCTTTCAAGATTCATCAATGTCTTCCATTTAGTCCTCATAATCGCCAGCGATTTGCAGTAAGAAGTTGGCTGCTAATTCTTTATTTCGATCACAGTCTATAAAGGCCTATATAACCAGAATTATTGATACAACTTAATCCATACTTACAACAGTTATAACGAGTAAGAATGCATAGAAGTTTGGTCTCAAACAAACATTCGGTTGACACTTGCTAAAAGATATTCAATTTCACTCTTTACCGGTGAGTAATGCAACAGAGAAAAAGAGAACACCTTAAATTAAATTGTACGTACAGAGTAATAAAATAGGACTTATTTAGACACTCTCAACGGGCCGTCGGTCCGGTCATCGATTTTTACCGACGGAACGACGCCGTTGGCACGCTAGCGTCAGTTTCTGACGTCGGTTTTTGTCTTTAGTTTTTCGACGGGAACGGACGGGGCGCGTGTGAGCCCAATTGCATTTTTAATTTTTTTATTTTATTTCTATATAACCGTTACAAAATAAAAAAATAAAAATAATAATAATAAACGGTAACATAACCGTTGGGAGTTTTTTTTTTAACCCTTTCCGTCGATGTAATATTTAGCTAATTGTACTTTTTTTTCAATAAACGTATTTTTTTAGTTATTGTAATGTTTTATTTTTAATTAATGTAATGTTTTTAATTTTAATGAAAGTGTTTTATTTAATTTTGTATTTTAAATAAATAAAGTAAATAATGTGTGAGGTTCAGGAAAAAACTGAAGTGATGTTTACTATTTGCAGTGTAGTGTCAATTTTGTATCAGTTTTTAAAATTACTGACGTGATAGTAATTTGACACAAATTGATATATCAATTTGTGTTACTGAAGTGGTCTTAAGGAAAAACATTTTCCCATATGAACTTATCAACAATGTTTGAAACAAATTCATCACGTAGCAAAACATTAAGTATCTTTTTATTTAGATAATTCCATACATGATTAATAACATTTATATATATATATATATATAACAACAAAAGGCTGGAAACCAAAATACAAGCAGTAAGTTTTGTACTTGCATTGAATTGTATAAACATGCATCCGTGGCTTTATCGTCTTCCTCTCCAGGACTTCGAAAAGGGGTGGAGGGGATCCGTATATGTTGTTCAGGTCGATCAGAAGGTGCAGAAATAGCTATAACTAAATGCGAAAAGTATGAAAAAACATCTAGTAATGTATTTTATTTTCAACTCCCCGAAGCATTTCGTCGCTGGTAGTCCATGCCGTAAACGATGAGTGTTCGCCCTCGGGGGGATATAGCTCAGTTGGTAGGGCGCCGCTCTTGCAATTGGGTCTCCGATTCATGTTTCGTCGACCAATCCCTCCCGATTCACGAGGCTATTTTGTCGAGTTCCTTAGAGAGAGTTGTCTCGTGCCCCTAGGTATTCTCTATTGGCGAATTCGTAGGTTCAATTCCTACAAAAAGGAGCAATAATGCCCTCTTTCAATCAGTGTGTGCAATTGGTGTCACCACATATGACTCTTGAAATTTTCAAGCCTCAAAAATTTATACATAGTGTATTATATGTATGTATATATGCATATTAGTTAGTGTTTCTCTATAAATACATACAAATATATTTTTTGAACCTCCAAATAAATTATTGTAACAAAAACAAAACAAAAAATTATTTGCTTAACTTTTTTAACCAGGAGGCCCTACAACTAAAAAAATCTGCTCAAAACAATCAATAACAAATAATAAAAAATATTAAAACCCAATAACCATAAACACATACTAAGCTCTCAATTTTTAACACGTTTGTAATATGTACGATTGTCAAATTGATTATATGAAGTGTAATCAGAATATAGACATTAATAATGAAATTGTAGATATTGATAACCAAATTCAAGTAATATCAACGAAAATATAAATGATAATTGAACCTAATCTACTCATGGAAGTCTAAATTAATTTTTTTCAAATTTTTTATCGTGCATAGATCTGCCAAACGAATCATTGAAAAAATGATGAAATATGCTTTCATTATCTTATCTTATTTAACGTGAAAAATAGAAAAAATGACATTTTATAGGCCTATCGTTCTTTCGGTTACACAAATTTAAAGAAAAATATTAAAATTACTATTTTTGGACCTTATTTTGAGATTTCTCACAGGGCTCCGGAAACTCGGTGACGGCCCTGACTTCAATAATAGAATAGTTAGACAAAAATACAAACATAAAAGCATGAGCTGTAGAGATTGATGTAATTAAAATGTACATTTTTTCATTAAGATGTTAGAGTAATCATCGATTCTTCAAAAATGGCAAAAACCCAGTTCAGTACTTGCACCAAACGGTTGGTGGGCGTGATGAATTTCACCGACTTGGCTCTTCAGTGACAACCTATATACCATAAGATATCAACAAACAGAATAAAAATTTGAACTTTAATAAAGCAACTCGTATAGATATTATTTTGAACAAAATTTCATATCTGAATGCTACAAAAATGTATGAGCAAGATAAAACACAATAACCAATTGGGTGTCTATGATAAATGATTCTTCAGATGAAAAGAGAAGAAGAAAAATTGTTAGTAATCGAGGTTTTTGATTTCGGGTTTATATTAAAGGATAAGGTATAAATTGGAAAGGAACTTGAAGATTATATTGAAATTTGGTTTGTAATTTGAAATAATGAAAATGAAGCATGTGATTTATGGACAAAAATATTAGAGGGAGAAGTGGTAGATATTTTGGGGAACATGAAGAAAAAAAGAAAAAAAGAAAAAGGTGGGAGTTGAAATTTTGAAAATTTTTAGACAATTTAAAAACGTATGATTTTTTGCAAATAGATCACGCATTTAATGATTTTTTCGCTATTTCAGTGGTCTATTAGACCACGGGGTGTGGGGGGCGTTTCGTCGCCGTTTTCCGACGAGAACGCCATCGGACGGCGTTCTGCCGCACCGGAACGGCGTTCCCGACGGCGTTCTGGTGCCGTTTTCCGGTCGCCGTCCTCTTCCGAACGCCGAAGTTGAACGTTTTTTTTTCTAACGGATAGTTTTAATAAAAAAAATATAAAAATTTAAAAAAATAGCCGTTGAACGACATGATTTTTTTTAAAATATATATATTTTTTTCCTATTTAAACACACCTCAAATACAATCTCAAATCACAATTCAAACACTATCTCAAACACTCTTTCACACACACAATCAAAACAATCAAAAATTCATCCAAAAATTCTATTTTCTTCATCTCATCTTCTTCATCATGTCGAACAACTCGAATAACCCGTACCATTTACAATCCACTTGGAACCCATTCACGAGCGAATGGCAAACCTCACTACCGCAACAAAATCAACCATCTTTCAACTCACAAATTCAAGGTTTTGCCCAATACGCTTACAACCGACCGATGCAACCACCACCACAATTGTCACCCGATGAATACACCCAATTTCAAATGTGGCGTCAAAGTCAACAATAACCTGACGTCCAATTCGTTGAAGACACCAACCCGACACCCGAATCATCCAAAAAAATCAAGGGCAAAAAACCCAAAAAATATTCACCGGCCAAAACCAAAAAAGTCGTTCCACACCGTAACGTTTAGGTACCGGAGGACGAGCTTCGTTTGGCCGAAAGTTGGATTTCGGTGTCCGAAAATTCACAACGTGGAACTGACCAAGAAGGGTCTTCGTTTTGGTATCTCGTTATGGATTCGTACAACGCACGGAATCCACCATTTCAACGAGGAAAAGACGCGTTGTCGTCAAAATGGACCAAACTAAATGCGGACTGCAACAGGTGGCAAGGCATTTGGAAAAGGCTTTCGGATCAACTACGGAGCGGTGAAGACGAGGAAGATTTGATGATCTGTTGTGACACGCAATACAAGTTGGAAAACGAAAAAACTTTCACAAGTTTGTTGGCGTGGAACTTTTTGAAGGATAAACAGAAGTGGCTACATCCCAATCCGTTTGTCGTCGGTAGACGAAATGTTCCAAGACGCCGCGAAACGGTCAATTTGGACTCGGACTTTGATGAACCACCGGAGCAAGAAACGCAAAACCCGAATGAGGGTTTATTTGGGGACGATCCGCATCAACGGCCGGCTGGAAAGTCAAGGAAACCGAAGTCTCAAAAAACCACTTCTTCTGGTTCGGTCGGTCCCTCCCGTGCTTCGTTTGATGAATCACTCGCAACAACATTCGAAGGCATCCGATCCGACAAGCAAGGCTACTACAAGACGAAGGATCTCGAGGCCAAATTTCGAATCTTGTCGATGCCGTCTGAGCATTTACCGGAGCAAGCAAGGTTCATCTTGGAAATGGAGAAGAGGAAGATTTGCGAGACAATGGGATGGCCATACGGAACGGGAGCGGGAGGTGGTGCTTCGGGTTCGGGATCCGGAAACTGATTTGTCTTATTTTATTTACTTTTGTATTTTAAATTTTTAGGACTTTTTAAATTATGTATTTTAATTTTAAGACTTGTAATTTTTTTTTAATTAATTAAATCTTGTTTTATTTGATTTATTTATTTTTATATATTAATTTATACAATTATTATCATTAAAAAAACAAATAAAATAAATAATAAAAAACTCCAGAACACTATCCAGAACACTGTCACCACACCACAAAATCCTCAATTACAACATTCTCCAAAACACTGTCCAGAACACTGTGGTGACAGTGTCACCACACCCCGTGCTCTTATGGGTTGTCTATGCTTGTTTTTGTAGCAGTGGCACATACTAAGTAGAGAAGGAGAGTGTCATCTAAATTGGTTACCCCGGTCTTTACGAACATTTGAATGCCTCTATTTATAGGCAAAATTTTCAAGTTGTAGTTAGTAGAAGATAAAGACCAAATCCATTAGGAATGCCCACTTGATCTTCTTGTCACCCATGGCCCCATAGGTGTTGCCAAGAGACAATATTAATTGGATGTGTGATATTATGTAGAGAATCATCCTCGACAATTTTTTCCAAGGGTGTTGGAGCTCACCTTCATTTTCCATTTTATATGAGATGTGCATACATTGATTGTATCCAAATGTCTTGCATATTTACGCATTGTATCCAACATGAGATGGTTAAATATACGTGTTTCTTTTATGCTCCAACCTTATATAATAGAGTATGGATGCGTCCTAGGTTTGATATGATATGATTTGTGTAGTGTGGTCGTCTGATATATTGTCATACGCACCTTCTAATTAGGGAAAACTACATTGAGTCATGACCATTACGTGTGTTATTTGGAATATTGTGTGATATATGATATTATTTGGCATGTGTTAGTGCAATTTGGATATATATTGTAGTGTCCTAGTATATATTAACTCAACACTTCGCTGCTTTTATTTGTTTATTCTGATGTTTGTGGTGTTACTTGATATGAGAATTTTGGAAAGTAAATTATTTATTAAAACAAAAGATGACAATAAGCAAGAAAAACCTTTTAGAAAATTCGACAAGTGTGTTATTAATTTTAAATAAGAAGGAAAAGTAAAAAAGGGCAATAAAGTTGGTAAAATTTTATAGGGACCATTTGTGTAACTTATGTAAACAATAAGAATAAGAATATTTTTATTTTTATTTATATAATAAAAAATCTAAATCTAAATATTAATAAAAGAAAACTTTGTTACTTTCAATTTTGCTTAAAATTAATCCCTATTAGCTAATCAAATGCTTTGATTTCATCCCACCTTCAATTAACCAATCAAATGCCTCCATTTAACTAAAAAAATCTCTATTAAAAAGTTATTTAATACAATCAAACTCTTAATTACGTATTTATAATGAATATGTTCATATACGGGTTTAAAACTGTATATTAATTAAAAAAATTGTACCGAATACAATCAAACTAAAATTCGTATTCGTTTTACATTACCCGTGTTTAGACACGGGTTTTTAAACTACTAAATATTAATAAAAGAAAACCTTTGCTACTTCAATTTTTTAAAAAATTAAGACCTATTAACCAATCAAATTCCTTGATTTCATCAAACTTTCAATTAACCAATCATATTGATCGATTTTCCTAAAAATTATATCCTAAAAAATCTCTATTTATTATCAATAATAATTGTATTTATTATTAATAATAATAATTACTATCTTTAATTTAATAGTATTTTTATTATATAATCACTTTAGCATCATTTAATTTCACGTACAAATATTTGAAATATATATACAGTAGAACCTCTATAAATTAATAATGTTGGGACCGGGATATTTTATTAATTTAGCGAGATATTATTATATCGATAAATTAATAAATTATTAATTAAAAGAGTTGGCTTATATTCGTGAGCAATGATGAGATTTAAAGATGAACTGGTCACTCGGAAAGAAGCATTGCAAGCGACAACAACTCTTCACAACTTTTTGTTGCAATACGAGAATACAATGCCTCAACTCTTAAATGCAATGATGAGATTTAAAGATGAACTCAATATAGATTTGAAGTTCACAAAAAAAACAAGTGACTATAGATTTATTTTTTACTAGACAATCCTAGAATTTTAGAATATTTTAGTAATTATTAGTTTATAGTTTCGCTGGGACCAATATATTTACATTGGGATTTCAAAAAAATTATTATTATATTATTTTATCGATTGGGGTCCAATTTTGTACTTATCCCAATTTGGGACCGGACAAATTATTAATTTTATCGAGTTTATTTATTATCGAGTATTAAATTATAGAGGTTCTACTGTAATCACCAACATAGACAGTTTTATTCGAAAGTATCTCTATTAATATAAAATAAAACTTTACTAATTCAATTTTATTCAAAATTAATATTTTATTTAATTTTACAGTTGTTAAATTAATCGTTTTTAGCATATTTAGATTTCACGTAAAAATATATATATGTAATCACCAAATTTATATTATTATGTCACTTTAGTTAAATACAATACGTGTGTATTCATTAATTACAATACGTTAACCGTGTGTATACAGGGGTTTAAAACTCTATATTGACCAAAGAAAAATTATGTTTAAAATAATATTATTTATTAATTAAACCAAATAATTTTATTTTTTAATGATAATAGATAGAAGGGAAAAAAAAGGATTTTTTAACTTTGCAAGCGTCAGACATTTATATTTAGTTGTTTTCCCATTGATAATTCTATCAATTTGATTTAGTTATATACTCAACTAGGCATTGAGCCCGATTTATAAAATACAATTATATTAATTTATAAGTTTAATTTTGTTAATTAAAAGATGTAACTATCATTGAAAATGAAAATGATTAGTAAAATAAATCAAACTACAATGGATGGACTTTTATTTATTATTTTATTTAATTTGACAGTTGTTAAATTAATCGTTTTTAGCATATTTAGATTTCACGTAAAAATATATATATGTAATCACAAAATTTATATTATTATGTCATTTTAGTTAAATACAATATGTGTGTATTCGTTAAATACAATATGTTAACCGTGTGTATACACGGGTTTAAAACTCTATATTGACCAAAGAAATATTATGTTTAAAATAATATTATTTATTAATTAAACCAAATAATTTTATTTTTCAATGATAATAGATAGAAGGGAAAAGGTTAGGATTTTTTTTAACTTTGCAAGCGTCAGACATTTATATTTAGTTGTTTTCCCATTGATAATTCCATCAATTTGATTTAGTTATATACTCAACTAGGTATTGAGCCCGATTTATAAAATACAATTATATTGATTTACAAATTTAATTTTGTTAATTAAAAGATGTAATTATCATTGAAAATGAAAATGATTAGTAAAATAAATCAAACTACAATGGATGGACTTTTATTTATTTTTCAGCAATTGATACATCAAGTATGATGTAGTATCCTCCTTTCTTTATAAGCTATTGAAATTTGAGCATGTGCTCAACTCTCATGGTAACACCTATCTTGTCACCATGTGAATGACAAAAGTAACAACCGTCAGTTTTAAAATTATGTTAAAATTTTATACATTTGTTGAGCCCTTGCGATGCACGGTACTTCAAAAATTAAAATTAATCATGTGTTTTTATTAAGTTTCAATTGTATTAATATTGTTAAAAATTTATTATTGAAACTTAATAGTAACATATACCAAAAGGTAAAAAAAAAAAGAAATCAATTTCATATAATCAAAACTAATTTCCTTAATACATTATAGTTGATGATGAGAATATTAGATAATTGCAATGTATGAGATATTAGCTAGAAAAATTAATTTATTTTATATGTAGGAAAAAAATTCCTTATTTATTAAATGTAATGTAAAAATTTTAAAAGCTATTATAATAAAGTATAACAAAATTAAATTAAGACTCTTCACACAATAGAATTTAATAGTTTGTTAGGAAATTACAATTTTGAAAACCTTTAAGATGAGAGTGTTAGGAATTATGAAGAATTTTAAGAAAAAACGAATTTGATGATGTGATATAATTAGCAGACTATTATGAAAATGTAAGTAGATGATGTGATATTGCTAATTTAAGATGCAAGGAAAAAAATTAATTTAATGATGTGACATAATTAGGAGGCTATTAGGAAAAGGTAAGTTAATATGTGGCATTGTTAAAATGTAAGGGAAAATCTTTGTTTTATATATATAATAAATAAATAGATTTAAATTTAAATGTAGTAATTCATTAATGCTAGGAAATTAAATAAATACAATTCTTTTTAACTACGAATTTTATAATAGTTTTGCATAATTAATTCATTAATATTAATTATTATTTATGACGTTATTGTTTTCTAAATTTTAGTCAATTTAACAAAATTGAACAATCTGATTAGTTAAATAAAATTTTGATGACATTATCATTCGATTCATATATTATATTTATAAGATTCATGAAATCTTCAGCTAATCATTTAGAGATATGGCTTACAAAAGAGTATTCAACATGTACTAAAAATGTCCCATATAGATTTGTTTTAAAAGTTGGATATTTAATTTAATGAAATATTTTATTAATCATATTGATCAAATTATTGGTTTTAACAGATGGTATGTACATTTGATTGGTTTATGTAACTGAATATATATTGTTACTTTAAAATTTAAGTATGCACGAGTTTAAAACTATGATATTAATAAAATAAATAATGAATGTTCAAAGAAATAAAAGTTCGACATATCACTTTCGCAAAACAGTCTTTATACAATTAATCAAAAAGCCAATGACAATCATTTGGTGACTTTAGTTTTGTTTTTGCAAAGACTGATATTCACACACAGACAATTATATGTAACAGTTTCACGTGTGACAACGAAAAAAAGACTAAATGTGCTTATTTGTGAGTAGTTGCTGCGAAAAAGGTAGGCTAACAAATACCACGATAATGTAGTATCCAAGGCAGTTCTGCAAAAAATATTTATATTGGAATTTCTCGCATAATATTTTTCAACTCTAAATATTATGATTTTCTTATGTATTGTCGAATATTTTATTATACTAGCATCTTATATTTTACTTTCATGTAACTATATGTTTATATATCTATTCAAAGAACTTTAGAATTATACAATTTAACACTTGATATTATTAATGCTTAAGAAACAAATGGCTACATATAAACTTACTTATATTTAAAATCCAAAATCCTCGTTAAAAACACGTATAATCACGGGTTTATAACTTAGTAAATAATAATAAAAATCTAGAATAACCGAAAAGAAACCCTAAAGAAACCCTAGAAATGTACTATTTAGTCTTCTTCTCCCCCAAGAAAATTGAGTCGAGGTGTAATAACATAAACTAAGAAAAAAGCAACAGACTTTTAGTCACTATATTTAATTATCAATCAATTATAATTATATTTATTTATAATTATAAAATAATAAAATCGATGGCATTGGTTTTGAAGAAGCTTGTTACCAGTTCATCATCTTCCGTTGTCGTCCCTTATTTACGACGTCCACCACGACCAAATCATCCACGTCCTTTCATCACTGCTGCCAGATC
Source organism: Gnaphalium uliginosum (assembly GCA_963930675.1). Taxonomy (NCBI): domain Eukaryota; kingdom Viridiplantae; phylum Streptophyta; class Magnoliopsida; order Asterales; family Asteraceae; genus Gnaphalium; species Gnaphalium uliginosum. The sequence continues at coordinate 18,381,240 of OZ005680.1, read as the reverse complement.
CCTTCTTGGTACGTTTTACATAATACCTTCACTTACTTTACTTGTATTTTTTGTTAAAATAGCTGAGTAGGATTTTTATATGTTGCTGCTAGTTTTGATTAAAACCCCCAATTCTAACATTCCTAATCTTCGGGCATGAAGGTCTAATTAAACCAACCATACCCAATTACTACATTTTACTGTATTATTATTATTATCATCGACTAATACTAAAATAATAATCAAATTTAGGTTCTGTTATGTGAATCTAAAGTTCATAAGTTTTAATTTTAATTCAGAATTTTAAGGGAGTAATAAGCATCCTTCCTAACTGCCTGCTTTATAAGAAGTGTAGAGGTAGATTGTTATTATTATCGACTTATAAAAAAAAAAAAAAAAGTAAAGAAAGAAAGGAACATGAACATATGTAATGTGGCATTTATAATTTCTAATTGACAGATAGATGAATTTTGGTCTCTTTGCTAGTTAATACATTAATTGTTGATTTTTGGTGATATGATATATGATTTCAGATGAAGTTGATACATCTATAAGGAACAGGGTTCTGATGTGGGTGTTAAACAGCAGCCTACCTTATACATTTTGTAGGATGACTAAGGTTACAAGTAAAGGTGAAAAACGCTTAGAGCTATCCCTAGATGAAAATCGAAATATGATCTTAACTGATGATCGCTTACATTCTTTCCTAAGAATCCCTGGAATCGAGGAGACCAAGGAGACTCCTGAAGAACTACGTGTATTCCTAGATTTGGGAATGGAGGATATTGATCACCAGACAATGAAAGCCAAATTGAAGAAGAAGAAAAACGCTGTCATCATCAACGGCTACGTGCAGAAACAGGACATTCGCAAATACTACGACGGCAGGGTTGAGTTACCGTTACCACCACGGGAGATATGTGAGCCCATTAAGACAGAGATAAAAGATGGAGGGCTAGTTGTAACTATTCCCAAGAAGAAAAAAGAAATAGTACTACTTAATTAACTAATTAATGCTTAATGGAACAACTATTTTGTAATGTTTAAATTAGTAAGCTTTTTGCAGATTGTTCTTTGATCTACGTTGATTTAAGATCACAATCAGATGCTTAAATGGGAGGAGAGATGTATGGAACTGGTGTTTTGGTTATAGCAGTTAAGTGTGTCTGCTTTCCTTGTTTATTTGCTTGAATGTGTCATTAGTTATGTTATTGTTAGATTAGAAGGTGTAGGTGATTGTTGTGTAATGATAGATCAATTAAATTCGTATGGAGATCAATGTGTTTTTAGTTGATTATGAAGGAAGCAGGGAAGACAAATATTTGGGTGCACAGTGGTAGTGTAGTTGTGCTTATTGATTAACAATGCGACTCGAGATGTGAAGATGCTATTTGGTTATGATGTATTGATGCTTTCTTGCTTAATAGTTAGCTCTTGCAACTAGTGATCTGTCTTTGCTTCGAGTTATATGATGTTATGTTGCTTAAAGTTTTACAGTGTGTCAAGGTAGGAATTCCATATGTTTTGCTTGTTAAAGATTGACCATTGAAAATAACCAGGCTTCATTTCTATCCATTTGTCGTTTTTTCACCTAGTTGGTATGACTGAATGTACTGCAATTTTATCTGTTTGTAGAGTATTGAAATTTTCTGCAGCTGCACACGTACATTCTGCGAGTTTGTTGCTATTTGTTTTGTAATAGCACCAACTCTTTTGGTTGTAGTGATTAAGATAAGATACGGGAGGAGCGTAACTCTAGGTCAACTCTAACCTACAAATTAGTTACGGAACCAAAATTCCTAATTTGAGTAATTAGTTTGACATAAACTGAAAATCATAAACCTTTCAACCCAAGTTAGAAATTTTACTGAAGCCTACTAAACTCACTAAGACCACTAAGCCCAAAACAAGAAGTCCGAAAGAGAGAGCCCAGAAAAAGAATCCTAATAGATAATCAATCTGAAACTAGGAAGCGCATAACTAGAACCCTAAAGAGTAACTTAAACGAAAAGCATAGTACATGTGATACGAACCTAGCCCATACTGTATCAAGCTATAAGTTCAAGTGTAGAAGTCAATCTCAAAAGCTATCTTGTAGGAGGAGCACCTAGACTTGTAAGCCACAAACTAATCACATATAGGGATGAACAAAACCCGGTTTCCCGGAAAATCGGTTCAGGTTGAAAAACCGGACCGGTTTTTTTTTCAAAAGTCAAAAACCGGTTTTTACAAAAACCGGGTTGGAACCGAACCGGTTTGAGGGGGAGAAAAACCCTAACCGGTTGTAACCGGTTTGGACCGTGTTGGAACCGGTTCGGGTTCAAAAACCGGTTTCAAACCGGTTTTCCTATATAATTCGGTTTTTTTCGAGCGTTGAGCGTTTTAGGGAAAATCGACGTATTCTTCAAATTTTTTCCGATAGAATGCTAGTACATTAGGTATGGAAACATAACCTAACAATAACTTAAAACAAAGCTTCTAAATCTTCATAAAAATATTATTGAAACCAATAATTCTATATAATTCAATCTTATTCGAGCGTTAAGCGTTTTAGGGAAAACCAACGTATTCTTTAAATTTTTTCCGATAGAATGCTAGTACATTAGGTATGGAAACATAACCTAACAATAACTTAAAACAAAGTCTTCTAAATCTTCATAAAAATATTATTGAAACCAATAATTCTATATAATTCAATCTTATTCGAGCGTTAAGCGTTTTAGGGAAAACCAACGTATTCTTCAAATTTTTTCCGATAGAATGTTAGTACATTAGGTATGGAAACATAACCTAACAATAACTTAAAACAAAGTCTTCTAAATCTTCATAAAAATATTATTGAAACCAATAATTCTTCATAATTCTTCATAATCTTCAAAAATCTTCAACTTTTATTAATCTTCAATTCTTCTAACATCTTCAATTTGGGTAGTTTTCAAAAGTCGAAATCTTCTTCGGAGGAAGCCTCTCGCGAAGCTTGATCGAGAGCAATTTCTTCATCGGAAAGTGATATTGCCATACCCGCTTCCACCTCGATATCGTGTATATCTCCTTCGTATTCCAATTCATCTTCAAGACTTGAAACGTTTTGTATACGTTCCGCAGCGTCTAAGTGATCCTTCAAGCATATACACATCTCTAATGAGGCCGGTGTGAGTCTTGTTCTTCGTATGGAAAGTACCCTGCCACTAAGAGAAAAAGCGGATTCCGAAGCTACCGTAGAAGCTTGGACGGTTAGTAAATCTCGGGCCATGATGGTTAGAATGGGAAATTGAGATTCCCTCCCTTTCCACCAAGCCAAAATATCAAAATGTGCGAATTCTTCGGGTCCCATTGAGGCTAAAAAATTCGTTCCGGTATATCTCCCATATTCGCTAGTGGCCCTTTGGTCACCATCACCCCTTGCCCGTTTATGATTTTCTTGTCTTAAACTATTATATAAATTAATCATTGGATCTCGGGAAGATGATGATGAAGCAAACATTGTGGAAGCCGAACTAGAAGAAACCATTGTTGTTGAACCATATTTTTGAAAATAATGACCAAATAAATCTTTAAAAGATTTATTAAAATAGTCTTTTGTATTTTGTGCAAAAAATGGGTCCTCATCATTCAAATCCAAATCGTTACAAATGTTATCGATAAGTAATTCCACCCCGGAAATGTTCAAACATGGGTTTAACGCGACGGCACAACTAATTACCGGTGACATTTCTTTAAAATATTTTCTTAGTTTTGCTTTCATGGGAGCCACCATTATTGCATATACATTACCACAAAATTCGTATTCGCTTAGTTTTGAACTCATTAAAAATATTTGATTAAGTACCAAATGACTTGTGGGATAATAAACACCCGATAATAAAGTAGTTGCGGTTTTAAAAACTTTGAGCAATTCGGTTATCTTTTGAATAACCTCCCAATAGTCGGAGGAAAATGATGTTGCAAGACCTTTTTGAACAAGTTGATCATGAAAAACGTATAAAGTGTCGCGTTGCTGTAAACCACACATAAACATGTTGTAAGTCGAATTCCATCTTACGGGCATGTCCCAATTAGGGGTTAAAAAGATGGAATCCGTTTCCTTACATAATCTCATATAATGTTTGTATCTAGCCTTACCGAAACACAATATATCTTGTAACATAATTTTATACGCGTTTTTTACTACGCTTATTTCTTGAACCGCTAGTCCGTCTTGCACAACCAAGTTAATGATGTGTGCAACACATCTACTATGGTAGAAAATGCCTTTCAAAGGTGGTTCGTATTTTAGTATTAATCTTTGAACGGCGTTTGTATTATTACTCGCGTTATCAAACGAGATTGAAAAAACCTTTTGTTCTATTTTAAACATTTTCATTACATCTCGTAACATGTAAAATAAGTTTTTACCCGTGTGAGGATAGTCAAAGTTTTCAAAAGCAATGGTACGTTTCATCATTTGCCAAGTTGCGGGATCAACCCAATGTGCGGTAACACAAAGGTACGAACCGGGCAAACCATGAGGAGCCGACCAAACATCGGTTGTTAATGATACACTTGTATTTAAGTTTTCAAAACCGATTATTAGTTGACTTTTAGCATTTTTCCACAATTTAAGAGCATCACGTCTAAGAGAAAGACGGCTTACATGATTATATCGCGGTTGAAGAGTATTTTGAATGACCCTAGTAAGCTGAGGGTTGTCGAAGTGGTTGAACGGCAAAGCTTCTTGAATCACAAAGCCGACAAATGCTCCTCGACACCGCTCCGCTTCGTATGTAAAAATACCCTCATCCCGTGACATTGTTGCTTGACTCGACTCGGGATTACTTTTGACTCCATCACAATACTTTGTTGCATGTGATTTCAAAGTAGAGTTGGAGTCGGCTTTCAAAAATTTTCCGCAACGTTTACAAAATGCCTTAGTGGAACCATCCGACAATAACACTTTGTCGTAATTACACCAAATCTCGGGATTTCGTTTGGTTACCAAAATTTGAACAATAGTTGGTGCATTTGAAGAACCAACACCGGCGGAAGTTGAAGAAGATTGAGTGGCCATTTTGATAGCGTTTCGAGAGCGTTTTGAGAGGGGTAGAGAATTTTTTGAGAGTTTCGTACGTAAATCGTAAGCGTTTTGAGTGTTTAAAGACTAGAATTAGCAAGATTGAGTGTTGTGACTAAACCAAACCCAAGATATCTATTTATACTAGTTTTAGGATGGAAAAATGGTAAAAAAATTTTAAAAAAAATGGTCAAAAACGGCTAGAAACGGCTATATTTCGAACAGCTCAAAAAACCGGTTCCAAACCGGTTTTTATAACCGATTTTCCAAACCGGTTCGGGTAAAACCGGTTACAAACCGGTTCGCCAACGGTAAACTCCAAACCGGTTTCCAAACCGGCGGTTTTTATAAAAACCGAACCGGTTTTTATAAAAACAGGTTTCAACCGGTTTCGGGTTTGTTTTTTTTCGGTTTCGGGTCGAGACCCGGTTTTTTTGGTCAACAATGATCTCATACTTGACTGATGGGAAATCGTAACAACATGAAGCTAAAAACATAAAGCTCGAAGCCCATATAGGAGCCCTAAACAATAATTATTGCATTCTCTTATTAGCGTCTTCTAATATCGGTTTTAATTTGTCCTATTATTATTATTTTTATCATTCCAAATCATAAGTCTGGATGAAAGATTTAAATCATTTAACAAAACTTGGAGATTTTCATTACACAACGTTGTTCATAAACTCATAGTATGAACTTTACATAATACCAAATGATATTTTTGATGAGAAGTATTTCATATTAAATCTATTTTTTAATCTTATATGTATGTATTTATAGACAGTACTGTTAATAATCACTTCTAGTATGCTACACGGTTTAACAAATTTTTAGACACCTGGCATAGTGAAAACCAATATGAATCAGCAATTAGAGGATGATAGGGAAAGATAAAGAACATGACACCACTTATAGTAAATTTATGTGGTGCGAATCTAAGGCAACACTGCCTCCAGAAACCGTTACAAAATATGTCTCAAATCGAACACTTCCATAACCATTCCTTGAATTTGGTCGGATGAGTGCACTCGGAACCTTGAGTAAATAATACATTTACATTTGCCAAATGAGTGTCCATTAAATCAATCCTTCACCTGCCATCAATCGGAATGGGGGGCGAGAGCAGAATAACAAATATAAGAAGACATGAAACACGATGCTGAGTTGCAATAATTCATCATAGATTACAATAAAGATTTGAATCCCTTCTACTAGTAAAACTTAATTAATGACATCTATACTTAGGCGTGACAATTTTGATCCATTTACTTATAAATATTGAAAGAAATCAGGTTATGTTTTATCTCCAAGGGGTCAAAGAGTAAAATATAAAATAATTAGCTAAAAGAAACAAGTAAATGGGTCAAAAGGGTTGAAGGTCACGCTGAGTGTCTTTTGTAATCGTACTTGACGGACTATTATTTTGAATTAATAATTTCTGGACAAAACTGTGGTTTGGAATCAACCAAACCCATTTTGACCCGTACCAAAAAAATTAACTGTTTTGATCCGTTAGCCAACCCACCATTTCACAACCTGTATCTATATGGGAACGAATACAAACAGCACTTAGTTCATCAAAGGAAATACTGCTAAAGCTTTCTCTAGTTTTGAAGAGAAGAATCTTTCCTGCAAGATTAACATATTAAACATAAGCAGATGCTACATTTTATTTGTAATATAATATAAGTGTCACTACAAATCCTAACCCTCTTGAATTCTATCAATAATTTAATGTAACAAAATAATAGGAGATAACCCATTAAATCATTTGTAACCTGCAACATGTATCCTCGCTCATTTTTCTACCCATACAAGAAAAAAAAAAACTGGCTGTTTTGATATGGTCGAACAAAACAGTCTTAAGATACACAGAAGAGAAGCACTACAGTGTTATTTGTCATGCCTAATGATTCGATGGTTGCCGCTAACTCGATCAGTGGTCACTTTGTTTAGAATTCTTATTCCAACACTTATTAGCAGGGCAGACATTATAATGGGTCCAAATCAGGCCTGGCCCATTCCAAGGATGTTTGTTCAGTCTATGAATTGGTTTAGGGCAGGTCTTTTTTTTCAAATTCATATTTCTGATCAATTCACTATACGAACCAAACACTCAAACTTCATTCACGCTAGATTATACAAATGATTAAGTGTAAGTTACTGCCATTCAGACTTTCCAGTACAAACAACTATCAAACAGATACTTTTTATTCAGAATATTTAGGCATTTGATTCGTTAGGCACTTGATCTTAATTTTACCGTTTTATCAAATACCGCATACTCGAGTGACATATGTACAGGCGTCCATTCATATAAAAAACTAAAATCGAACATTGCCTTGCCAAAGTAGATAAAAAAAAAAAAATTACGTACCATCACCACGAATACAGATCTCTGGTATGTTCTTAACTTCATCATTGATACTATCATTGTAAACTATTGTCTCAATATCACCCTCTCCATAAACTGAAGAGCTGTAAATAGGTTCCCAGATCAAGAGGTAAGAAAGATGCAAACACACAAAATCAAGAAAATCTAAAATTACTATAATTTGGTCAATACGCATACTTCTTGACGAGTTTCTGAACTGCATAAGCACCGAGTCTTTCATTGTGCAGAGTAATACAATGCTATCGAGCCGGTTTTGGTAAGTGTTTGGCTCCAATTGTTCATTGATCAAACATGCCACCTGTCCCAACCGTAAACATGGTGACAGTTCTACCATTCCTCAAATTTTTTTGCAGATGTGGTTGCCCAACCTTTCCACATATGATTTCCTGTCAATACCCTAATTACTCAATCTAATGCTATAATAATAATAACTAAAGGTGCCAATTGCAACCAATAGCTAACAAATGGGTCAATTTGGGTTATGGTTTATCTCAAATGGACAGAACGAGTCAAACAAGTCGTATTTTTTCTACATTGAAATTGATGTTGCACAATTTTATACATCATGTTATTAACAACAAAAATTGTTATCGTAACAATTCAGTTTTTGTAATCAAGATTAACGTATTAACTAATTTTTTTTATAAGTTGACCTCAACCCTATTTTGACCTGTTTCCTACCCGGGTCAAAAGTAAAAGTTAATATTTCTCATGCAATAAAGTTAATACTTTTGAACGCATCAAGAGCAAAGGGAGCGGTTATTTTACCATTCTGAAAAAAGTTAGACACATCAGTGTCACGTCATTGAAATCATACTAAAATTAACTTTCACCCGTAATCATCAAACTGAAAATTGAACTCACATTTACCTTTATAAATAATTATACACACACAAAATAAATTAAAAAACTACCGTTCAATATGGTAGCCACCATATTGAACCAATCTTTTTATGAACCATATTGAGGGGGGAGTGGTGAACTTCAAAATGGTAGAGAACCATTTTGTCCACATCACCCCACTCCCTTCACTCTAATACGATGAAACAATATTCTTATAATAGTTCAGTTCTAAATTTTGAAATCACAAACTAACAGTGGAATTTAACGATTTGTGAGTACTTTGTGCACACCACGAAAGCCCCAACCCTTTCTGGGATCAACTCCTTGCCTTTGCAACTCGTGTTTTTCAGAAAGAAAACCATCATCTATTGTATCACCTTCAATACCATCACCACTTCCTAGCGAACCAGACGATGATGATGAGTACCATCTTTTCAAAATTCCCACTAAACAAATGTGAGATCGAGATCTTCAAAAAAAAAATATCTTGATATCAAAAGATTAAGATGAAAGGTTACAACTGAACAAGATTCAGGGAATTTGCAGTTAATGAAGGAAAACTCACTACATACAAAGCCATCAACTTGGAGTTGTTTCACAATCAAGAACTGTTGTGCAAGTCCCCCACAGAAACTTAAACCACGGGGTCACAAGCTCCCTGTCAGAAGGGTTCTTTCCCTATTCACCACTGACATAGCTCAACATTAAATCTTCTGGTCTTTTATCAGCTTCTTCTAAGGCCTGCGCCTGACTACGGGCCAACTCAGCCCTCTTGGTTGAAAGATTCACAAAATGCTTTATAACTTCCTGTAAAGAATTAACGTTAACTTGCTGACATATTATTCGGAACTGAATCAGGCCATCTGTGGCAAATCTAACCCTCCTCATGTCAATACAAAGCTTAAGGATAACAATATTAATATTTATTTATGCTTAAGGATCTGAGAGGCAGAGTGATATCAGGAGTAGGAGGAGCAGCCTTATCCCATCCGTCCATTCATTCACAAACGATCAAGATTAAGCCATGTCAGTTAAGGACTCATGCAATTATTTTCGGGTGAGGGTTAAATTGCAATTATACAATTTAGCATTGGGCGGAAGGTTAGCAAAATTTTTACCTTTCTATCTCGTTCCAAAAAACACAATCCCCAATATCCTCTCTCTTTCCAAAAAACACACATTAACACACACACACACACACACACACAATAACGACCTCCGTCGTTCCTCCGTCACCACCACCGTCGCTCCTCCGTCAACACCACCGTTACTCATCCGTCACCACCACCACCGACAGAGCTTCGACATTTCTCCGTCAATGTTCGCTCAATTCATCCAACGTCGCCTTTCATACAACGTCCATTCTACACTCGATTAAAGGTTGACACGTCATCAAAAATACTACAAAATACATTAAAACACACTTTTGAAAGGTGGATACATTAAAAATAGCGAAGGTAAGTATGATACATACAATAGACACCGGACACAAATTAGATGAATTCATAGACATTAAACCCTGTATTATATTCACACAGTATAGGAATCTTATTTCGAAATTTAGGAAACATTTGTGTTAGGCATTTTATCATTTTCAAATATTTTCTATAGCGTTTCAAGAACTTTTTGTTATATAGAACTACCAATATAATCCAAGTTTGATAAACTTTTTATTCAAAATCATCTAACATGTTGACTAATAAACATACAAATACTTTTTCTAAATTATGTAATTAAATCAACCATCTACCTAGATAATTAAATACTTAAATCAAATATACACATTTCGTCGTCATCAACCGCTGCAAAAACCTCATTCCTACCAGAGCTCCGCCGAACGAAGCCATTTTCCGCAACTAGATCTGGTAACTTAATTTGATGTTTATTTGAGTGTATTTTGAAGGTTTATTTCTGTTAAGTTTTTATAGATCTATTATATTTATGTGCGATATTTTTGTTGAAATGATAGATCTAGGTTTGATTATTAGTGAATGATGATATTTGAGTAGTTATTTAGTGTATGAAATGTTAGATCCGTGTTTGAACTTCTGGAATAGATTTAATGCATGTTTTTGTTGTTATGGTATTTTTTCATGGTTACTACATTTCGTTATGTTACTGCATTTTATGTGTGTGCATTTTAAGTGTTTGGTTGATGCATTTTGTTTTTAGAGTGTAACTAGTAGAGGTATTCACTACAGTTTATATTACTAAATTTTAAGTTACTACAACTTATGTTACTGCGGTTAATGTAGATCTAGATCTAAAATAGATCTAAAAAAATTCAACTGTATTTTACATTTCTTCACTGTATTTTACATTTTTGTTATGTTAATCATATTAAAACACTGCATTTTAAGTATATCTACATTAAAAAGTAGATATATATCTAAAAAATAAATTTGAGAAGTAGATATGAAAAAGAGATCTAAAAAGTAGATCTGAAAAAAATTCGCATTTTACATTTTAAAAAGTAGATCTGAAAAAAACACTGCATTTTACAAGTTATTTGATGGATAGTGTCAGATCTGATATCTTTGATATTTATTTGAGTGTTTTTAATTATTTTTTTCTGTTAGGTTTTATGGATCTAGTGTATATATATGTGATATTTTGTTGAAATGATAGGTCTAGGTTTGATTGGTAGTGATTGATGATATTTAAGTAGTTACTTAGTGTATAAAATGCTAGATCTATGTTGAATTTTGTGAAATGGATTTAATGCATGTTTTTGTGTTATGTTGTTTTTTTCATGGTTACTGCATTTTGTTATGTTACTCAATCTTAAGTTACTGCATTTTAAGTAAATTTAGATCTAAAAGGTAGATATGAAATTTTTTTACTGCATTTTACATTTCTTCCATAACATTTTACGTTTCTTCAGCTGCATTTTACATTTATTCTACTGCATCTTACGGTATTGTAGTTTAATTGCAGTTCATGTGAATTATGCTAGTACTTATTTAATGCATCTTCTATATTGTTACTGCATTTTACGTATTTTAGTATTTTATGTATTTGTAAAACTTTGTTTTATACTTGAAATCATAAAATTACTTATATTTGTTTACTGAATCTTGTATATTTGTTACTGCATTTTATGATTTTTTGTATTTTTATGTGTTTCTGCAACTTGATTTTATATTAATAGTTCTTGTTCACTGCATCTTATATATTGTTACTCCATTTTATATTTTTTAGCATTTTTATGTGTTTCTGCAGTCTTTTTTTTTTTTTTTTTTTTGTAAGTTACCTTATATTTGTTTTTCATTTTGTAGATAAAATATTAAGGAGAATGCAATGAATAATTCTACCAAATCGAAGTTCGTTAAGCTTGAGTTGAAAAGAACAACCATTTGTATCTTTTAATAAGATAAGATACAACTGTTGTACTATTTAACTGGTGGATTGTTGCACATAAAAGGTCGACAGAAGCAACCTTTATTGAATGATGTATTAGTGTAATTAATGAGTTTAAAAATATTGTTTGTTTTATATGAAATAATAATGTGTAACTAATTTTTACTGCATTTTATTTTTTTATATTGCATTTTATTTTTTGTATTGTATCTGGCATATTATCAGATTTTCTGTTTAGAAAAGTTTTTAGTAATTTTTTGAATATTTTCCAAGCAGCTCTCGGACTTTTTTTTGAACAAAAAAGAGGGACCGCAATTGACATATGACACCTTTTAATATGTCAGAAGAAAAAAAGGTTTATTATAGAATAAACGAAAAGAAACCGAATGTACAACTATTTAGTCTTCTTCTTCCCCAAGAAAACTGAGTAGAGGTGTAATAATATAAACTAGTAAGAAGAAAGCAACAGACTTTATTATAATTATAAAATAATAAAATCGATGGCATTGGTTTTGAAGAAGCTTGTTACCAGTTCATCATCTTCCGTTGTCGTCCGTTATTTACGACGTCCACCACGACCAAATCATCCACGTCCTTTCATCACTGCTGCCAGATCCCTTCTTGGTACGTTTTACATAATATCTTCACTTACTTTACTTGTATTTTTTGTTAAAATAGCTGGGTAGGATTTTTATATGTTGCTGCTAGTTTTGATTAAAACCCCCAATTCTAACATTCCTAATCTTCGGGCATGAAGGTCTAATTAAACCAACCATACCCAATTACTACATTTTACTGTACTATTATTATCGACTTATACTAAAATAATAATCAAATTTAGGTCTTGTTACTAGAATCTAAAGTTACAAGTTTTATTTTTTATTCAGAATTCTAAGGTAGTAACCATCCTACCTAAATTTGGGTTCTGTCATTACCGATGTATAAGCAAGAGGTGTTATTGTATCGTATATAATATATTACAGGGTTTATTGTATTAAACTTTACACTTTTTACTATTTGTATGAAACGTACTTTCATTTTTTCTATTGTACGTACGATAGATGATATTTACAGGTTCAATCCATACGATAGAAGTTTTCAAAGTTCGACTCATACAATAGTAAAATATGTAAACTATAATGTATAACGAAACAATAAACCCTATATTATAATGTGTAGTCATCTAATTGGATAGATGATGAATATAATTTCAGATGACTTGTCACCAAGGAGTATGGTATTTGGCTGCTCACCAAAGCTAGCTACTAAGTTCACGAAGATCGTATTACCCTACATACCCCATACACTGCGTATCACGTCAAGGGTTCCCTTGACTAATAAAGATTTAGCTAAAGGTCTAGTTGAAGGTGATGAGGATGCAACTCTTGGTGAATCCATGAAGTTTTCCCTTGATATCCCTGGATTTGACAAGATAATCGAGGAGACTTCTGAAAACCTATATATATTCATAGATTTGGGACTAAATAAGAATTTCACGCACAAGGATTTGGATAGCAATTCATTTCTTGCCGTATTGAAGGACAGTGTCATCAAGAACCATGTGTTCATTGAAGGCCACGTGCGGAAACAGGACATCCGTAGAGACTACACCGCCCTTGTTTGTTTACCACCCAATATCAAGCCTGACAACGAGAGCTTCATGGTACGTAACAAAAATGGAGGGATAGTTGTAACTATTCCCAAGAAGCAGGAAACAGCTACTTAAGTAACTAATTAACTAGCTAGCGTGAAATGTATGGGGTTCTGATTCCGACCCTTTTTATTCTAATTATATTAAAATAGCTTATTATATTATTAGCTCTTCCTAATGTACTTTCTTGCTTGCCTGCTTGGTACTAAATTATGGGCTATTATGATTGACATTTTCAAACATCCAATTACAATTGTTAACTTTAAGATTGTATATGGTGCCTAATCAAGTCACAGGTATTCTTTCATCATTTTTTTTTCTTTTTCTGGAATCAGTGGATTTATGTTTGTTAATTTTGTGAACACGAAATACCAGTTGCTAATACAGTTGTCAATATTTGTTGGGCTTCTTTCATTTCCCAACAATATCATAGAATGATTTCATTAAGCAAGGTATATTGTTTGCCTCCAAGGGCAAACAATGGTCAGACAAACATAACTCGAACTAGTTCATGCCAAAGTTAACCATTTTTATGTGCAAGGCTAACCGCCCAATCTGCCACCTCGCGGATACAGTATATAACCAAATGAAAAACATTGATGTTGGTTATTCTATTAATTACTACATAATCTTTAGATGAATTTAATGGTATATCATTTGACATTTTTGTTAGAAGGAAGTCGTCTTTTATTCTAGGGAAAAGTGCGATGGAATGCATTCAGCTTGACCTGAATGTCTATTGTGTGTATCTTACTTACGGGTAGTGTTTTTAATGCATGAAACCTATAAATTAGCTCTATTGTATGTACTTTTTGACCTGCCAGACCCTTAACCGGTTACTAGTTGATTTTTTTTAAATGTATATGTGGCTTGACACGTCATAAATTATCTGGGGAAAAGTGTCTTGGAATGCATTCAACTTGACCTAAATATCTATTGTGTGTATGTTACTTTACCTGATATGAACACTACCCGTAAGTAAGATACACACAATAGACATTCAGGTCAAGTTGAATGCATTCCAAGGCACTTTTCCCTGATGAGGTGGAGTGATGATTTGGCGTTTGACGTGTCATCGAAATATTGCAACCGGTGCCACATAGGTAAAATACATACAATAGAGCTAATTTACAGGTTTCGTGAATTAAAAAACACTACCCGTAAGTAAGATACACACAATAGATATTCAGGTCAAGCTGAATGCATTCCACCGTACTTTTCCCTTTATTCTAGTTTTGCATCCTGGCTGATATATTTGTGACGAGTACTACATATGTTTGAACTTGTGGAACGTGGACATGCAATTCATGTGTCTGCAGCGGCTGGTGAAATTCCATATATTAGATAAGGTCAAATGTTGCCTAAGCCTTGTTTTGTTTGAAAAAATTATTCTTATTTACTTTTTTAATTCTTCTTAACAATATTGGTTTTCCAATTCAGTTTGATTCATAGTTTAGTAGTATCAATGGTTACCAATGTACTTGGGCATTGGTGTGTGGTTATAAACTATACCGAGAACGGAACGTTTGGGGTCCGGGATGTTGTTTTAGGGGTCACTCTGTCATATGAGACTTTCTGTTTCGTTGTTGATCCATATTTCAGGTACGACTAATTTAGACGGTTGTAAGCTCTCATAAGAGTTCTTGTCTGCAGCTTTGTCTATAAAAAATAAAATATATTTGGGTAAAATTTTATTTAGTTTGCAATGCGTATACATTGTAGGTGCTCTGTGTAAACTTAAGCATATTAGCATTTATGCAGGGACAAAACAAATTTTTTTGCCACGGGGTTCAAGTCTAAACATTTAGTAACATTAAGAATATATGATCAGTGGGTTCATAAATAAACTTATACTTGAAGTACAAGAAATATCTTTTACTCTTCTTTTGTTAATTGAATAAAATAAATAAAGTGGCTTATAATTGATATACTTCCTGATCAGTGATCGCCATAGAATCATATCGGGTCAAGTTGGTTGTGATGTGTTATTTGGTGTATTCTTTGATTTTGTTAGTAATAGTGTACCATATAGCAGTCCCGATACTTTGCAACTGCCAATCCATCAATAACCCACGATCAGTTGGGCCATGCAAGTCTAGCCCAAGCAGCAAGCCCATTAACACTCAGATACCAGACAAGAAGGTACGATAATGCCACCAATGTTTATACCAATTGTTATGTGCATACCACCTCAAGTGTCCCCCACATCTGATTGGTCCACGTCAGTAGAAAGGACCCACCTGTAGGGATTATCACCAGGATCCTGCTGTCACCACCCAATTGGTCCACGTGGCCAAACTTAATCTCCAAGTTTTGAATGTTTGGTATCCCTATAAATACAAGGAGTGAATCCACACTTGAAAAAGACCTACCTCCACGGATTCACACTCAAAACCCTAAAAGATAACAACTTATCTTTTCCGACAATTCACACCACCCTTAGCTCTGTTCTACACGGGCTCAAGGGTTACCCACGTAATTCACGGAGTGTAACGAATCGAGTCAATATAAACCCGCACTCAAGCTTAACTTTTATGTTCGATCAGTTAGAAATGGCGAAATAAGCAGATTGACTCGGTCTATGGTATTTAGTTTGCATTCCATGTAAGCAAAGCCGATTGGAATTTGTGAATTAGATCCAATTAGAACAAAAAAATATTATTTGTCACTTAACTCACATCTGAAAAAGGGCCTCAAAAGTAGGAAGCCCACTATACTTACACATGATATTGTTAACTGTCTTATATGCCTGGCAAACGGGGTCAACTCGTCTTTTTCTTTTAAATCCACCAAATATACGAATAATATGTAAGCCCGTTTGTTCCCTCTTTTTCTTTTTCCCATTCTACTCCGTATCTGTTTACGCCTTGTGCAACTTATTCTTGAGTATTTAACATATGAAGAACAGAAGAAGCCAAGGCCCATGACAAAAACCAAAAGGTGCGCTATTTTGGTCCGTGGACGCTTGATGGAATTTGGCCCATTCTTTAGAGTCTCATTCACAAAGTATGTTACTCCTTCTGTATCGGTCAAAATGTTCATTTTGACTTAGCATACAGTTTTAGAATTCTCCATTAACTACATTTTTCACCAATTAAATAATATATCTACCCAGTAAAACCTCTTTCAATTGGTTATAATATGGACGTGGACACTTATTGGAGACAACCCAAAATAATAATGTGGACACTTGTAGTGAGACGGATGGAGTATATTATTGTGTTAGATTCATCGTCCAAATATTTTTGTATATTTATTTAAATTTGATTAGTAAATGTTGCTTGAATAACTAAGGTTATATAAAAATTTTAAATATGCCGAAAACATTGATTACATATAATAAAAGGATTTTAAGTGTGAGAGCTTGAAAAAAAAAATCATACGATTGTCGTTCATATAGACACCAACTCCTCAATCACCAACCTAATATGTTCTATTTAATATGTTATTTCAATGAGAAAAAATAAAGATATAATAAAAGATTAAAACCAATGAATTCTTTAGAATTTGGAAAAGAATGATTTCTCACAAAACAAACTTTGTACATTATTCCAAAACAGATATATAGGTTATCATTTTTCTTCGTCATCGTGGTGAAACGCCCTACTTTTTTTTTTTTTTACAAAAATACTTCATAATTGCAAACACCTTTCGGACAAGTACATACATGTCGAATTTACAACCATTAGATACAACTTAGATAACAACATATGTTTTACGAAATGTACATTCGATTACAAAATGTTGCGTCTTCTCAAAAAGGGCTTCTATCAAGAGCATGATTTACGAAATGTAATAACTTACTATATAAAAATAGCAAGTTCCACCACTAGCAGCCTTCGGGTCTCTTGCCCGTGTTTCCACCCTTAACCTCGCTTGATGTATCTATTAAAATAGTACACATACAATGGGGGTAAGCTCACGGCTTAGTAAGTAATGGAATATAAGAAAATTATTTAAACTCATTACAATTCAATAACTCATTATGAATAAGTATGTATATTATCTCCATATGGCTCCCCGAGCCTGAATCCCCGAGTCTAAACGGACATTTACCCAATTGTGTACTCTCCCAATTGGTATATCCATTAATCCACACTGAACTGAACAATACTTAACCACACACGTGATCTAAGCATTATTTCTTAATAAATATCTCAGGAATGCAAATACTTAACCACACACGTGATCTAAGCATTGCTACTCAACTATTAACTCAGGTACGCAAATACTTAACCACACACGTGATCTAAGCATTGCTACTCAACTATTAACTCAGGTAGGCAAATACTTAACCACACACGTGATCTAAGCATTGCTACTAAATTCAAATGAACAACTTAATTAACCATATAATTTAATTAGAATATTAAACTCTACCCCATGAGTTTTCCACCCATTACTTACCTCGAATATGATGCTAGGATGCTAATTTCTTAACTTTTGCCTCCCTTGTTAATAACACCTTAGATGATTTTGGAAATACAAGGAAACACTTTCAAGAATCAATCCTTAGCTAAACCTTGATTTCTTTTTCCTTTCTCTCTCTAAAACACCAAGAAAACACACACATCAATTTGCTGGGTTCTGGATTGTTTGGGAACATTTAGTGGGATATTAATACCCATATTTACAATTTTAACCCCTTACCTGCCGCCACTACAGTCGGTGTAGCGACACTTCCGCTAGTGTCGCAACTGGCTAAGTGTCGCTACCTGCGACACTCCTGCTAGTGTCGCAATACAGAAAGCCAATTTGCTCAACTTTTAAAATTTACACATTTTGGGGTGTTACAACTCTCCCCCACTTATCTACGATTGTGTCCTCACAATCCACTTCTAGTACAACGATGGATAATATCGAAAGATTTCACTCTCCGGTTCCCATGTAAATTCATATCCCTTGCGATGTTTCCATTGTACTTTAAACATTCGTATCTCTTTATTCCTCCATCTCTTTATCTTTTCATCTAATATCTCGATCGGTTCCTCCCCATGATTCAACTTATCATCTACTTCGATCTCTTCTATTGGAATGTAAGCTGACTCATCGGCTAAACATTTCCTCAAGTATGACACATGAAAGGTATTATGGATGTTCTCTAATTCTTTTGGTAAGTCGAGGCGATACGCTACCTCCCCCACTTTTGCCAATATTTTGAATGGTCCAATAAATCGAGGGCTTAGCTTCCCACGCTTTCTAAATCGAATAATACCTTTCCAAAGGGATACTTTTAGTATCATTCGGTCTCCTTCATTAAACTCAATTGGACGTCTCCTTTTGTCTGCATACAATTTTTGTCTATCTTGCGCAGCTTTTAAACAGGCTCTAATTTGTTCTATCTTTTCTGTAGTCTTCAATACTACATCAGTACTAGCTAGTTCACACCGCCCAATCTCTCCCCAGGAAATCGGAGTTCTACATTTTCTTCCGTATAACATTTTATACGGTGGCATCCCAATACTAGAGTGATAACTATTGTTGTAAGAAAATTCGGCTAACGGCAAATGTACATCCCAACTTCCGCCGAAATCAATGACACACGCTCTCAGCATGTCTTCTAACGTCTGAATTGTTCGCTCGCTCTGACCATCGGTTTGTGGGTGATATGTCGTACTCAAATTAAGGCGTACCCATCTCTTCTTGAAATTTTGCCCAAAACCTGGATGTAAATTTACTATCCCGATCAGATACAATAGACACGAGCACACCGTGTCTAGCAACCACTTCTCTAACATACAAGTCAGCTAATACTTCAGAAGATGAAGCTTCTCTTATCGGCAAGAACAAAGCACTCTTAGTTAAACGGTCCACATTCACTCAAATAGCATCGTGATGTTTCGACGTTCTTGGCAGTTTAGTAATAAGATCCATAGTAATATGTTCTCACTTCCAAACAGGGATATCCAAGGGTTTCATCTTCCCATAAGGTTTTTGATGCTCTGCCTTAACTTGTAAACAGATCAAACATTGCTCGACATACTTGACAATTTTCCTTTTCATACCCGGCCACCAGTAATCTCTTTTTAAATCATGATACATTTTTGTGGCATCAGGATGAATGGAATATTTCGACTTATGGGCTTCGTCAAGCAACAGTTTTCTCATTTCTCCATAATTTGGTACCCAAATTCTGCCATAACGAGTCTTCAATCCACGAGAGTCGTCCACAAGATCTTGTTCTTGACCCTTGATACGCTCTGCTCTTACATTATTACTTTGTAGCACAAGCTGTTGAGCTTCTTTAATTTGTTTAATCAAATCAGTAACTACCATCATCCGCAAAGATTTCACCTTTAATGTACAATGGGCCGCTTTTCTACTAAGTGCATCTGCCACTACATTTGCTTTTCCGGAATGATACAAAATCTCACAATCATAATTTTTCACCAGATCAAGCCAATGTCTCTGCCTCATATTAAGATCCCTCTGATCAAAAAAGTACTTAAGACTCTTATGATCCGTATAGATAGTGCATTTTACTCCGTAAAGATAGTGCTTCCAAATCTTTAGTGCAAAGACAACTGCTGCCAGCTTCAAGTCGTGAGTGGGGTATCCTTTCTCATGAGTTTTCAATTGTCTCGAAGCATAAGCTATTACTTTTCCTCGTTGCATCAGGACACAACCTAATCCAACATGCGACGCGTCACAATATACCACCATTGTCTTCGGTTCCCTCTGAAAGTACCAAGATGGGCGCTTTACTAAGTTTCTCTTTTAAAATATTAAAAGCACGGTCTTGATCAATGTCCCACTCGAACTTGACATTCTTGCGTGTAAGTTTTGTAAGTGGAGCAGCAATTTTTGAAAAATCTTGAATAAATCTTCGATAGTATCCTGCCAGTCTAAGAAAAATTCGAATCTCTATTGGACTCTTAGGAGGCTTCCACATCATTACTGCTTCCACCTTAGCTGGGTCAACCTTGATCCCTTCATGATTTACCACATGTCCTAGAAATTGAACCTCAAGAAGCCAGAATTAACATTTTGAAAACTTAGCATAAAGCCTCTCATTCCGCAATACCTGCAACAATTGCCTCAAGTGCATCTCGTGCTCCTCCATGGATTTTGAATATATAAGAATATCGTCTATAAACACAATTACGAATTTATCTAAAAATGATCGACAAACACAATTCATGAGATCCATAAAGGCAGCAGGTGCATTTGTTAATCCAAATGGCATCACCACAAATTCATAGTGACCATAACGAGTTCTGAAAGCAGTCTTAGAAACATACTCTTCTCTAATTCTTAATTAATGATAGCCCGATCGTAAATCAATCTTAGAGAAATAATTAGCACCCTGGAGTTGATCAAACAAATCATCAATTCTTGACAACGGGTATCGATTCTTAATGGTCACCTTATTCAACTCTCTATAGTCAATACACATACGCATACTCCCGTCTTTCTTCTTGACAAATAATACAGGTGCTCCCCACGGAGAACTACTCGGACGAATAAACCCTTTCTCCAATAACTCTAATAATTGCTTCATCATTTCTTGCATTTCTGACGGTGCAAGTCTATAAGGAGATTTGGCAATGGGAGTATCCCCTGACATAGGATCAATCTATCACACCTCCAAAACCGGTCAACGTTGGTCAGCGGAAGCAACTGGGTACGGAGATGGGGGCGTCGCCGTAAACATTGAACATTCATACATATCAGAGCATATGATTATCGCAGAACATGTATGTATTAAGATGCCATAATTAATCGTTTACAAAAGTTTGCGATTCATCGAATCGTAGAAGTAGGAATGTAGTTTAAGTTATACAAAAGTGGATTTTGTAAATATGACTAAAACATATTAATTATACAAAAGAAATCTCATTGGCTTCAAAAGATGGCATTCTAAATTCTTCGTGGGTCACCTATTTTCATAAGTATGCATGCTTACTGGTGCAGCTAATTCCCTGAAAAACATAGTAAAAATTCAACATGGTTGTTGAGTGAATTCACAGGTTTTATGTTCAGAAGTATAGTTTAGTAAACCAAAGTCGTTTGTGAATCGTTGTTGTTGCCATAACAGTCAAATAGTGTTTCGTGGAATATTATCAAAAGTTTAGTTTAAAACTAGGTTTAAAACATTGTGCTGGTCGTTCTCCAACGTAACACATTTATCAAAAACTACCGGTCGTTCTCCGGTTTATCAAGCAGCTGGTCATTCTCCAACTAAACAAAAAAAAGTACCGGTCGTTCTCCAGTTTATCAAAAACTACCGGTCGTTCTCCGGTTTATCAAGCAGTTGGTCGTTCTCCAGCGAAACAAAAAAAGTACTGGTCGTTCTCCGGTGTATCACACTGCTGGTCGTTCTCCAGCGAATCAAAAGTTACCGGTCGTTCTCCGGTTTATCACAAGTAGTAAAACGTTTTTGTAAACAGTTCGTATAAGAGTATGAAACTCATTTCATAAATACAGTTGCACAGTAGTATGAACACGATCATAAACGGTTGTATAAAAGCATTGAAAGCAATTATATAATAGTTTTCGATTATGGCAAATAGTAAAACAGTAACTATGTTTTTCACCCCTATCTTAAAATAGTAAAAACAGTAAAAGAGGGGCTGTGAACTCACCTCGTGAGCTAAGTGTGAGAGCTAGCAAAATGGTTGCCCAAGTAAGGTCTCTTATTGTCCTATACGCAAGAGATTGTTTATATAAGTAGTTGGCTAACTGCCAAACCATGTTAACTGTTCACTCGTTCCGACAGATCATTGTGTTTAAAATGTGTACGATACGTTGGTGATGTTTTTGTCCGGGTTTAATTTATACGAGTTGATTTTGTCTAAGTTTATTAATGAAGTTACCAAAACGCGTTTTATCGTTTGAGGCTCGTTTTTGTTGACTTGGTCAAACGTGTTCGGTTTGACCCGAAACTTTTACACATAAAATCTTAACATATTTGAACCCGTAAAAAGTAATTTTCACATTTTATCTCAAACTCGAAGTGTCTCGTTTTTATTTGCGGGAACGCGAAATCAGTCCCGACAGTTTTATACCTCAAAATACGCCATGTTCCGAGCTCGCTTTTACTAGGTAAAACTTTGTGAAAAATTCTGAGAAAATTACCCCAACGTTCCCCCATGTCTTAGTTATTTTCTGTAATTTTTATAGAATTTTTGAATAAGTCTAACTATTTTAAATAAATACATTTGTCCTCTGAGGTCCAAAATTGACTAATCTGGACACAAGTGCATATATCTAGTTACTGAGAAAAATCCGTGTATTTTCAAGAGATGATATAGAAGAACTTTGAAGTCAACAGAATTTGTGAGATTTTGGTACCAATTTCAGGTCATTTGAGCTAGAGTTATGAACTCGAGAAGTCGGGTCAAAAATCTGTCACCCGAGACAGAAATGCGACATGTTTTTGAAAAATCGTTTCGGGTACCAAACGGTGTCCAAAAATTATGAAACCACTTGGAGATGAAAGCTAACTCTTTAAACTTAATTTTTGTCTTTTGATTCGTCCATTTTCATTAAGTTTTGAGCACGAAACCTTCCCTTAAAGTCGGACAAAGTTTCTGTTCGGGAATCTGTTTGTGTTTTATGTTTACAAAAACGTTTTTAGACTTTTCTGTAACATAAAAGAGGGATGAAGTTTCTTACAAGAAGATGGTGAAAGACACGAAGAAATAGACGTCGAGTGCTCGTTTTCTTGAATTTTCTTGCAAACCGAAAGGAGGAATTATGGTGGTTTGTGGTGGCGACCTTGGTGGTTTTTGGTGGTGATTTTGGTGGGTTCTTGGGCTGAGAAATGCAGAAAAGAGAGAGAGATGAGAGTATTTGAGATTGTGTGTGTGTGTGTGTAGTGTGTTTGTGTGTTTGAATGAAAGTGAGAGTGAGTGAGTATGGGTTAAGGTATGGGGGGGGGGGGGGGGGATGGTCTTGGATGGCAGCAGATTTGGGGGCCCCACTTGAGGTGTGGGTTAAATTGTTCCCCAAGTTTACGTTACGCCCGGTGCCCGTTTACCCGTTCGTTCCGTCGTTCGTTTAAACGTTAAACGTTTATTATTCAAGTTTTTCGTTAACGATTTATTCGTATAAGTTTTGGTTGAATTCTTATTTAAAACACTTCATTTTAAGTTATTGAAATATGTTTCGGGCTTCGTTCGGTTGTTGGGCGCGATTCGCGCGTTTTTGTCGCGTACGGTACGTTTTATTCGAAACGTAAAACGTTTGTATATTATTGTACTATAATAATATAATATAAATAACTACTATTTAATTATAAAATAAATTTACGTTATTTAGGAAAAAGTTTTCACCAACGATCGTATATTTTTGTCGGATCCGTTCCGATAGTTTCGCGCGTTTTTATAACTAACTACGAAAATAGTAATACTTTACGTATTAAAATTGTTGGGCTTTGCTAGACTTATCTCATAAAAATAGTGTGAATTCTCTTAAGTAGGGAATTAGCCTAAGACATGCACGTGATTAATGTACGTAATTACACCGAAATTTGAGGGATGTCACACAATCCGAAACTCTACTTGTATATCAGGCGGAATGCCCGGTAATTCCTCAGGAAATACATTAGTAAATTCCTTTACGACAAGAATATTACAAATTTTTGGTTCACTTTTCTGAGTATCAACTACATGGGTTAGAAATGCTAAGCATCCGTGAGACAAATATCTCATGGCACGGGCATATGTACAAGTAGATAAGGATGATCTAGGCTTCTCCCCATATATATCGATCACTTCCCCACTAGGAGAGACAATTCGAATAATTTTCTTTTCACATCGAATAACGGCATCGTGCTTATTTAACCAGTCCATGCCTATAACAACATCAAACTCACCCATCCTCATAGGTATAAGATTAATCATAAATTTTTCATCATTAATCTCTATTTGACACCCTCTATAGACATTAGTCACATATATAATAAGGTTATCTGCAATCTCAACATCTAATGGCGTATCTAATTCACTTAACGATATCTAAAGATTTCTACAAAAACTCTCAGACACAAAAGATCGAGAAGCTCCAGAATCAAACAATACATAAGCTTGTAATGAATTAACAAAAAAAGTACCCGTAAAGACATCTGGGGCATTCTTGGCTTCATCTGCCGTCAATTGAAAAGATCGACTTTTTACTCTTGGTTGATCAGTATTCTTTTTCTCATCACTTCGTTTAGAAGCCGTTGAATTCTTTAACTTTGGGCATTCATTCTTCATATGACCCGGTTCATAACAATTAAAACACACTCGAATAGGTTCTGGACAATCACGGCTAATGTGGGCCTCTCGTCCACATTGAAAACAGGTCTTCTTCCCACTTTGACAACTTTCAAAATGTTTCTTATGACATTTCTTACATTCAGGCATCTCTCGTTTATCATCTCTTTTGAAACTTCCATCAGTTTTAATCTTTTTGAATGATCCTCCTGACTGCTCAACTTTTCTTTTAGATGACCCCTCGTCATCACGATTAATCTCGATCTCTCTTCTCCTAGCCTCATTAACAAACTCTTCAAACTTATTCCAGTGACTTGGATCCACAAATTGTCGAATCTCTTTCTTCAATACTTCATGAAAATGATACATGAGTCTTTTCGGATCTTCAGTATACTTAGGGCAAAATCGAGCCTTATCAAGAAATACGCCAGTTAATTCGTTTACTGTCTCTGTGGTTTGCTTCATAAATAAGAACTCGATACGAAGCTTAGTCAACTCAGCCTTTGGAGAGTAGGCCGTCACAAATATATCCTTAAATTCTTTCCAAAATATATTATTGCAAGTTCCTCTCCCATTGTTTGACGCTGAACATCCCACCATTCTTTTGCACAGGCCTTCAACAAGCTGACACCATATAACACTTTCAATCTGTCAAGACATTCAGAAATAGCAAATGTTGCCTCAACCTCAGATATCCAACGATAACATTTGATCGGGTCTGTTTCTCCTTCGAACTCTGGTGGTTTGCATGCCACAAAATCTTTATAGTTTACCTTCTTTTCTCTTCTATCGTTTTATCCTTCTTCCTAATTCCCTCTTCATCTCTCTTTTGTAACTCTTCTGCCAGAACGTGTCTGACAGTCTCAGTAATCCTTCCCAATAAATACGGAAGAGACTTCCCGTGTGCCAAAGCAACTTCCTCGGTTATGAACTCCTTTATCTCGTCAGTAGTCATGGTCGATAAATTAATCACGGGCTCCTGCCCCGAGCTTTCAACATTTTGCTCATTGTTACCTCTTTCACCACTTCCACTAATTTATACTGAAAGTATACAACACCAAATCAATTAGATAAGACCAAGACTCTCAGTCTATACTGGTCCATTTCTCATCAAATCTCTTGATGAAATAAATTTTAACTCCACTCTCACGATATCATGTAACAACCGTGGTCCTGTACAAACCTATGTAATAAATATTACGTTGGCCAGACGTAAATATTATCACATCATATTCACACATTTCCAAGGCGATTACATGACATCTAGTCTCTATTATTTCCTCAAAATTCATCTTATAGTAAATAACAACTTTTAATCATGCTCATTAGACTCAACTCTCAGTCTAAGTTCAAGTACCCACTAATGGTGGATACCCGAATCTCTTAAACCAATGCTCTGATACCAACTTGAAACGCCCTGATTTTTTTTTACAAGAATACTTCATTTTCATACCATAATTACAAACACCTTTCGGACAAGTACATACATGTCGAATTTACAACCATTAGATACAACTTAGATAACAACATATGTTTTACGAAATGTACATTCGATTACAAAATGTTACGTCTTCTCAAAAAGGGCTTCTATCAAGAGCATGATTTATGAAACGTAATAACTTACTATATAAAAATAGCAAGTTCCACCACTAGCAGCCTTCGGGTCTCTTGCCCGTGTTTCCACCCTTAACCCCGCTCGATATACCTATCAAAATAGTACACATACAATGGGGGTAAGCTCACGGCTTAGTAAGTAATGGAATATAATAAAATTAATTAAACTCATTACAATTCAATAACTCATTATGAATAAGTATGTATATTATCTCCATATGGCTCTCCGAGCCTGAATCCCCGAGTCTAAACGGACATTTACCCAATTGTGTACTCTCCCAATTGGTATATCCATTAATCCACACTGAACTGAACAATACTTAACCACACACGTGATCTAAGCATTATTTCTTAATAAATATCTCAGGAATGCAAATACTTAACCACACACGTGATCTAAGCATTGCTACTCAACTATTAACTCAGGTACGCAAATACTTAACCACACACGTGATCTAAGCATTGCTACTCAACTATTAACTCAGGTAGGCAAATACTTAACCACACACGTGATCTAAGCATTGCTACTAAATTCAAATGAACAACTTAATTAACCATATAATTTAATTAGAATATTAAACTCTACCCCATGAGTTTTCCACCCATTACTTACCTCGAATATGATGCTAGAATGCTAATTTCTTAACTTTTGCCTCCCTTGTTAATAACACCTTAGATGATTTTGGAAATACAAGGAAATACTTTCAAGAATCAATCCTTAGCTAAACCTTGATTTCTTTTTCCTTTCTCTCTCTAAAACACCAAGAAAACACACACATCAATCTGCTGGCATCTGGATTGTTTGAGAACATTTAGTGGGATATTAATACCCATATTTACAATTTTAACCCCCTACCTGCCGCCACTACAGTCGGTGTAGCGACACTTCCGCTAGTGTCGCAACCGGCTAAGTATCGCTACCTGCGACACTCCTGCCAGTGTCGCAATACAGAAAGCCAATTTGGTTAACTTTTAAAATTTAAACATTTTGGGGTGTTACACTTAGTATATAGCTAAGAGAAAAGGATATTATATATGACGAAATGAAAAGTACCCTCTAATAAACGACAATATTAATATTAAATTAATTATTAATTATTATGTTAACAAATGCATACGTGTCACGTTTTCATTAATAATTTTGGGTCAGGAAACGGGACCTCGACCACCCAAAGTCGGTTCTCAATATGCGGCCAACATTTGGTCCCAATTCCCAAAAGTCAGTTCCCAATATCCACCTTATCTTTTTTCGATTTGTTTTTGTTACAATGTGGTTGTGGACCATGCGCCGGTGACGGTGGTGGTGCCAACAGACTAGATAATCGTGGTTCGTTAAGTTGGTTTCCCACCTGTATTAACCCTCGTTTTCTTATCCACAATCTAGTGGGTGAAAAAATGGATTGTTATGGGGAACAAACAACTTAGTTTACTGACTTATAAATGGAATAGTGGAAACACAAGAGATATAAAGGCACGTTATATTTTATCTCAATCATAGATCTTAAATAGTTTGTAAGACTAGATGACATAATATGGTTAAGATGTCGTCAACATCCAGTTATCTAGATAATAACAACATTCTTGTCATCAAATATGGTTATGGTTATTGAGGTGGAGTCCTTTGTTTGTAGCATGACTTCAACATTTCACTTTCGGTTTAGCATTAATATTTATAACGGATAACGAATTAGTGTTTGAAAATGTATTTAATTTGGACACGATATGAATTGTGTATATCTAATTTTGACTTTTTCTAATGTGCGAACTTTCAAATTTTGTTATATTGTGTGTATCTGACATGTTATAACATGTGAATGATGACCTGACACCCGTTTTTAATTACGTGTTAGATGACGTGGTATCTTATACAATTGTCACGTCAGCCAAAATTGCCGGTTACCAGTTGCCGATTAAATAAGTCATCGGATGCACACAATAAACTAAAATTACCGGTTGTCGATTACCCGTTTTTAATGACGTGTTAAAAATAAATCTTTTTCGCCCCTTCCTTACCAACCTTTCACCCAAAATTCTGACCAATTCAGTTTCGATTTCTCGAATTTTGAGTTGTTGACTACCAGTTGCCGATTAAATGAGTTGTTACTTTTACAAGGTCTTTTTGGAGAATGATGCAAATACATGATTGAGATATCAATCAATAAATTTCGACCATACTGGTCCAACAACTTCAATTTTAGACGAACCTATCAAATTCAAGTAGAGTACAATTTTTAATACTCCACTACTGAAATTCACATAATTTTAGAAAAGTACATTGACTACTGTGTCAACCAATAAGATTTAATATATACCCACAATAACACATTATAACTGATTGAAATCAAAAGTGTACAATAATTTTAGAATATTCTAAGATAAAATAATGGACAATTATATTGGAACGCTAGAGTAAGTTTTTTCTTTCTTTTAAGAATCCAATCGTGATTTCACTTGGGTGTTAAATTTTCTCTTGATCATCATATCCTTGATTGAAATTGTAATCTTATTATAGAATCGGTATTTTTTGAGTGACGTAATTTAACAAATTTATAACATGATAATATATAAGGATTATTATTTGGTTATGCGCTCAACTTTACATTTATAACTATTGTATGCTCTCAACTTTTGTACTCACTATTGTATAAGGTGAACTTTCAAAAAACTCTATTATATGCTTCAAACTTTCATAGTATCTATTATATGAGGTGAACTTTCTAAAAACTCTAAGTAATATAATATAAATCAGACATTCTAAAAACTCTATTAGAAAAATTCATATCATACAATATGGTATGAAGTTAGGAACATACAATAGAGTTTTTAGAAGGTTCACCTAATGTACAAAAGTTAAGAGCATACAATAGTAATGAGTGTAAAATTGAGTGAATCAGTAGATAATAAACTCTAATATATATATATATATATATATATATATATATATATATATATATATATATATATATATATATATATATATATATTGACATCGAAAAAAGGTAAATGTATGCACATAGTGCGATTGTGGAGCCGGAAAATGGTGTCATTTTTATGTGACAAAACAACCTTTCCCCACCCCCACTTCCCGTATCCTTTTCTCTTTATTTTCATCTTCTGCATAAATCCATCATCCATCATTTTTATTGAAAAATAAAAATTAAAAATAAAAACTCTGTTGACAAAACAAGTGTATGTGAGACATACTTTAGATGTGATTATTGGTTATGATTGTGCGTTATGCGTGAGTTAATTAATGGTGTAACTTTGTTACATAACTGTAACAAACAATTAACCGTCATATCATATCTGATATTATAAAAACGTGTTATACTAATCATAAGTATTACTTTATTCGTTCTAAAATAAATATCCACGTACGTAGGTTGTCGCAAGAGAAAAAACATATAGATACAAATAAGATAAGATTTTAGATCCAACCAAAATTGATGTTATATATATGTATATATATATATATATATATATATATATATATATATATATATACTTATCAAAATCACATTAAATTGTATGAATCGGTTTCCTTCTTTCACATGTGAAAGTGAACCATAGTGACAAAATGCTCACGCAAACATGAAGGTTTACCTACCACAGTATTGACAATTTTTATTTGCCACAATTGATAATATTTACATTTAAGAAAAATCTAAACGTGTCTCAAATACTCCTTAGTTAGCTAGTCTGTGATTACCACTTAATCATTAGCCTGTTATTTATTCCTATTGCACCTAGTTAACAATTTGTTGTTGATGATCTTCTTTGGTATATAACAAGAAATCATCTATAGACGAGATATGGATCATCGTTAAATCCATTTACATATTAGGGATTAGTATTTGGAAATTTATCCAATTTGAACACGATTTAAATTGTGCATATTCAATTTTAATTTTTTCTAATTGTGTGTATTGAACTTTCAATATTAGTTTATTGTGTGTATCCGATGACTTATTCAATCGGTAATGGTACACGTAATTAAAAACGGGTTTCAGGTCCTCAATTTACATGTAATAACAGGACAGATATACACAATATACCAAAATTGAAATTTCGCACATTAGAAAAAGTCAAAGTTGCATACACACAATTCAGATCGGTACAAGTTAAATGCATTTTAATGCTAAACCGAAAGTGAAATGTTGAAGTCATGCTACAAACAAATGACTCCACCTCAATACCATAACCATAACCATATTTGAAGATAAGAATGTTGTTATTATCTAGATAACTGGATGTTGACGACATCTTAACCATATTATGTCATCTAGTCTTACAAAATATTAATTTTAAGATCTATAATAAGTAAATTGTTATAGTACGTATATGCTAGCCTATCATATATATCTCGATAAACGTTCAAACATGATGCCCCACGGTTCAAACCTCGATCATTAACATAATATAATACTTTTAATTTAACTTTTTTGAAAACTTTTATGGTGATAAAAAAAGATTAATAGGACAGTACCGAAATTGAAGGTGTACTAGCGTTACACGTTAATTGTCACAATAATGTGTTTGGATTAGAGAAAGCATACATATCCATTAACATGTGGGGCCGGTACGTGATCCATATATATATAAATGGGAAATTATCAACTTATGGATCACTTGAGGTTAGAGGTCAACAAAACGGCTTTTTGGGCCAAACCGGTTCGGGTTGGAAAACCGAACCGGTTTTTGGTCAATGGTCAAGAACCGGTTTTTCTAAAAATCGGATTGGAACCGAACCGGTTTGGGGGGAGAAAAAACCCTAACCGGTTGTAACCGGTTTGGACCGGTTTGGAACCGGTTCGGGTTCAAAAACCGGTTTCAAACCGGTTTTCCTATATAATTCGGGTTTTTTTCGAGCGTTGAGCGTTTTAGGGAAAATCGACGTATTCTTCAAATTTTTTCTGATAGAATGCTAGTACATTAGGTATGGAAACATAACCTAACAATAACTTAAAACAAAGTCTTCTAAATCTTCATAAAAATATTATTGAAACCAATAATTCTATATAATTCAATCTTATTCGAGCGTTAAGTGTTTTAGGGAAAACCAACGTATTCTTCAAATTTTTTCCGATAGAATGCTAATACATTATGAATGGAAACATAACCAAACAATAACTTAAAAGAAAGTCTTCTTAAACTTCATAAAAATATTATTGAAACCAATAATTCTATATAATTCAATCTTATTCGAACGTTAAGCGTTTTAGGGAAAATCAACGTATTCTTCAAATTTTTTCCGATAGAATGCTAGTACATTATGAATGGAAACATAACCAAACAATAACTTAAAAGAAAGTCTTCTAAATATTTATAAAAATATTATTCAAACCAATAATTCTATATAATTCTTCAAAAATCTTCAACTTTTATTAATCTTTAATTCTTCTAACATCTTCAACTTGGGTAGTCTTCAAAAGTCGAAATCTTCTTCGGAGGAAGCCTCTCGCGAAGCTTGATCGAGAGCAATTTCTTCATCGGAAAGTGATATTGCCATACCCGCTTACACCTCGATATCGTGTATATCTCCTTCGTATTCCAATTCACCTTCGAGACTTGAAACGTTTTGTATACGTTCCGCGGCGTCTAAGTGATCCTTCAAGCATATACACATCTCTAATGAGGTCGGTGTGAGTCTTGTTCTTCGTATGGATAGTACCCTGCCACTAAGAGAAAAGGCGGATTCCGAAGCTACCGTAGAAGCTTGGACGGTTAGTAAATCTCGGACCATGATGGTTAGGATGGGAAATTGAGATTCCCTCCCTTTCCACCAAGCCAAAATATCAAAATGTGTGAATTCTTCGGGTCCCATTGAGGCTAAAAAATCCGTTCCGGTATATCTCCCAAATTCGCTAGTGGCCCTTTGGTCACCATCACCCCTTGCCTGTTTATTGTTTTCTTGTCTTAAACTATTATATAAATTAATCATTGGATCTCGGGAAGAAGATGATGAAGCAAACATTGTGGAAGCCGAACTAGAAGAAACCATTGTTGTTGAACTATATTTTTGAAAATAATGACTAAATAAATCTTTAAAAGATTTGTTAAAATAGTCTTTTGTAAAAAAAATGGATCCTAATCATTCGAATCCAAATCGTTACAAATGTTATCGATAAGTAATTCCACCCCGGAAATGTTCAAACATGGGTTTAACGCGGCGGCACAACTAATTACCGGTGGCATTTCTTTAAAATATTTTCTTAGTTTTGCTTTCATGGGAGCCACCATTATTGCATATACATTACCACAAAATTCGTATTCGCTTAGTTTTGAACTCATTAAAAATATTTGATTAAGTACCAAATGACTTGTGGGATAATAAACACCCGATAATAAAGTAGTTGCGGTTTTAAAAACTTTGAGCAATTCGGTTATCTTTTGAATAACCTCCCAATAGTCGGAGGAAAATGATGTTGCAAGACCTTTTTGAACAAGTTGATCATGAAAAACGTATAAAGTGTCGCGTTGCCGTAAACCACACATAAACATGTTGTAAGTCGAATTTCATCTTACGGGCATGTCCCAATTAGGGGTTAAAAAGATGGAATCCGTTTCCTTACATAATCTCATATAATGTTTGTATCTAGCCTTACCCGAACAAAATATATCTTGTAACATAATTTTATACGCGTTTTTTACTACGCTTATTTCTTGAACCGCTAGTCCGTCTTGCACAACCAAGTTAATGATGTGTGCAACACATCTACTATGGTAGAAAATGCCTTTCAAAGGTGGTTCGTATTTTAGTATTAACCTTTGAACGGCGTTTGTATTATTAGTCGCGTTATCAAACGAGATTGAAAAAATCTTTTGTTCTATTTTAAACATTTTCATTATATCTCGTAACATGTAAAATAAGTTTTTACCCGTGTGAGGATAGTCAAAGTTTTCAAAAGCAATGGTACGTTTCATCATTTGCCAAGTTGCGGGTTCAACCCAATGTGTGGTAACACAAAGGTACGAACCGGGCAAACCATGAGGAGCCGACCAAACATCGGTTGTTAATGATACACTTGTATTTAAGTTTTCAAAACCAATTATTAGTTGACTTTTAGCATTTTTCCACAATTTAAGAGCATCACGTCTAAGAGTAAGACGACTTACATGATTATATCGCGGTTGAAGAGTATTTTGAATGACCCTAGTAAGCCGAGGGTTGTCGAAGTGGTTGAACGGCAAAGCTTCTTGAATCACAAAGCCGGCAAATGCTTCTCGACACCGCTCCGCTTCGTATGAAAAAATACCCCCACCCCGTGACATTGTTGCTTGACTCGACTCGGGATTACTTTTGACTCCATCACAATAATTTATAGCATGTGATTTCAAAGTAGAGTTGGAGTGAGCTTTCAAAAATTTCCCGCAACGCTTACAAAATGCCTTAGTGGAACCATCCGACAATAACACTTTGTCGTAATTACACCAAATCTCGGGATTTCGTTTGGTTACCAAAACTTGAACAATAGTTGGTGCATTTGAAGAACCAACACCGGCAGAAGTTGAAGAAGATTGAGTGGCCATTTTGATAGCGTTTCGAGAGCGTTTTGAGAGGAGTAGAGAATTTTTTGAGAGTTTCGTACGTAAATCGTAAGCGTTTTGAGTGTTTAAAGACTAGAATTAGCAAGATTGAGTGTTGTGACTAAACCAAACCCAAGATATCTATTTATACTAGTTTTAGGATGGCAAAATGGTAAAAAAAAACAAGAAAAAACGGTCACAAAACGGCTATATAACGTTCAAATCGCACCAGCTCAAAAAACCGGTTCCAAACCGGTTTTTAAAACCGGTTTTCCAAACCGGTTCGGGTAAAACCGGTTACAAACCGGTTCGCCAACGGAATTATTAAAACCGGTTCCCAAACCGGCGGTTTTTATAAAAATCGGTTTCAACCGGTTTTGAGTTCCGATTTTTTTTCCGGTTTCGGGTCGGGACCCGGTTTTTTTTATCATCTTTACTTGAGGTAAGTTATTGTAACTTACAAATGAGGCTTCGTTATGTAAACTCAAAAAGTTTAAGGATTAAAAATATGACTATTATTTTACAAAATTGTCTTCGTAACGTGTCCCAATTTTGTAGAATTTATGACACACTTATGAATGTGTACAAAATATAATTTGTATCCACTAATAAGTGTACTTGGACATTTTTCTTTACACTTTTAAATGCGAAAATTATTGTCATTTTACACATTTATAAGTGTAGAGAATTTGTACACAATTATAAGTACGTGCAAATTGATAAAGTTTACCCACTTCTAAAAAGTACGTAAAACAAGGTAGTGTAAATGCAAGTTGCATTGCAACTAGTTAAGTGTACTGTGTTCAATCAAACGGGGTACTAATAGCCATCAGGATGTGTGAAAACTGTGTAGTCGCCAAGAAAATGTCGTGCATCGCAGTAAGTTGGAATGTTAGAAGCTAATTAACTTAAATGTTGATAGCAATAAACGTAGATGCATGTATGCTAACTCCATAACTAAAACTAGGGTTTAGTGCATGGAAATGTACTTAATTTTAGTTCGATCTCTATTGTGTATACCTAACTTCGTTTTGGTCTGTTGTATGTATCAACCTTTCCTTTTAGTCTATTGTATCCGATTCTTTCTTATTGTATAAAATATGTAAATGATTTATGTGTATTAATTTATTATTATTAAAATATATAAATATATTTGATAACAACGTTATTAGGAGATAATTATGCACAAAACCCGGTAGGTTAAAGTGTTACATGTGAAAACTTTGTGTCAAAAATAGTGATGCAAATATGAAGTTGTAACCACCACTAATTGTCAAGTTTCAAATGCCAAAATTGATCAATATTCCAATATTCCCACAAGGAGTTTACGAAGCATAAATCACCTGTTTTAATTAAACACAGATACACATCTTTGACCTACTTTTTCTTATTTAATAATATAATTAGATCACCTGTTTTAATTACTTTAATTAATAATTAATATTAAGTTGAAAGTCGTGTATATTGAACTAAACAACACGAATAATGGAAACATGAATACATACGTATTATCCATATTTAGGATAACAATGCATTTAGTGTTGGTGATTAGCAACAATCAACATATTCGTGATGTAACTTGTAGTCAAGGATGAACTTTTCTTGCATAGGAACTTATAAGTTTTTCTCATAAACTCAAGCTAGGAATATTGTTTGATAAATAAAAATATGGGAGCTTGTTAAAAAAAATAAACTCTTAAAAACTAAGCTAGTTCAACTAGATTTTCAAAATAAGTAGAGTTTAAAAAGAAATAAAATTATAAATACCCCATAATAATTTTTTTTTTTATCTATATTTAGTTTATATATAAATTCATATTTTAAGTTGGAGTTCCAACAACTATAACAGTATTTATACCATAAAAACAGAAGTTTCAACTATTAGCTCCAGTTATAATTAAGTCACCAGCTTCGACTATTAACAACTTTTGTTTGCTTCTAAAATGGAGAATTTGTTAAAGTGTTTATTGGACGATTCAATTTTGCTTGTATAGGAATCTTAATGAAACATATGGCTTGCACGTATAAAGAATAATAAATAAATGTCTAAAATATAAATCAATAAAAAAAGATTATAGATTTTAGTTAAATGATGCTTTCAAGTTCTATGTTTCTTACATAACATAGAAAGCTAAATGAAGATCAACTAGGATTGATTATTGATTAAGCAATTAAAACCTTTTCATAAAAAACAAGATATTATTATTATTATGTGAATATAATAAGTGAAAATCACTAATTATAGGTTTCATCATATATCAAGTGAACACTAATAATGCATTAATTGATGGTTAAAATTGACAAGCTCAATTCATAATCTACAAAATGATTATACCCTTTTTGGGTTAGGCAGGCAACATAGGTTTTCAATTATAATGTTTTACTAAACTCTAAAACAACTCCATTAAATAATTTTTTTAAAATAAGATATAAAAAAAAGAATAAAAGGGTTACACTTGTTAGGCTCTCGCTAGATTTGTCACCACATTTGTATAAGTAGAAAGGTTTTACACAATATCACATTAGAGAGTAGTTGGGTGATGCCAATTTGAGCACCCAACCCACCACCCACCTCAATCAATTTTGCTTTAAAGGTGCAACCACATTAAAATAACCATATTAATTTTATTAAAAACTTGCTCAAATATTTAATCTAACACATGCATTAACCCTACAAAACATACTTCCATAATATTGTGTTTTGGATTATTGAACCTTTTCTACTCCTGTGATAGACAATCAAAAGCAAACCCGTACAACCTCGTAATTTTTAAATAAGAAAACAATACGTGTTGTTGCTAACGGAATCTCTAAGAGCTTTATTTAATATAGTCTTATTTGTACATTGAATTAAAATTCATGGGTCAATATAAATTTAGAAGGGGCGAAAATGTTAGTTATGATTTTAGTACAACTCATAAAACATGTCTGAAAGGCTTAACACGAATCCTACGGGCTTTATTTAGCAAAATCATTTCTAAAAATATAAATATTCAACCATTTCTTTTACCTTAAGCGCACCTATTTGTGTTTTATGGTAAAAAGGTAACGAGATAGGAAATAACCGGCCTCTTTCTCATGTAGGATGTGGTGCTCTTAAAGTCTTTCATACAAAAAAAGTCAACAAAGTTAACACTTTTTATTTAATCCTAACCCTTTAAGTAATACGCGTTTACTCATTTATGTTTGCTACATGTTAACAAAGTATTTTTATATATATTTGATTTGATTTGAAGATTTACAAATAACACTAACAAACTATTAAAGAAATATAATCAAACAAATGTTATTATCAGGTAGTTCATAGAATCTGTATTGGTCACTGTGTGACAAATTATTTGTCGTCTTGGTTCTGCCGACTTTGAGCCTTTTGAGACTTCTCAGTAAGTGTAAGTCGGTTTCATTAAAAAATAAATATTTGTGTATTTCTATTTATATAATTTATAATTTATGTATGTAAGAATAATTATTTATTTTATTATTTATGCATATTTTTATTATTTCGTTATGTTTTAGACGTTACACTTTTTATTATTGTATGAAAAATATTTTTATTTGTTCAATTGTATGTATTGAACTTGTAAATATCGTCTTTAGTATGTAAAATTTTCTTTTTAGATAAGGACAAAAAAGGAAACATTTATATTTTTGGTCTTACTTAGAAAGAAAAGTTTAAATACAATAGACGATATTCACAAGTTAAATACATACGATATAAGTTTTCAAAGTTCGACTTATAAAATAATATAGATATAAAGTTTAATATATAACGATACAATTAATTCTTTATCCATAACACACATCGACAGTTAACACCTCTAATTTAGTCCTGTAATATTCATATATTTTATTTACTCACGAAAATATATAGGTACATTTGTCATGGGGGATAAGGGAGACCGATAATGTAATTACTTTTTAATTTTGAAAAACTTGAACTTTACTATGATATTTTAACATTTTAATACAAAAATCATAGATTAATAATTACTTTTCTAGTTTCCTTCAAAACTTTATAATTGTTAAACATTTATAAACTTTATTAATCATACATAAAACAAAAATGATTGAGAGGTATAAACTTGTAGACCTAAATATAGGTCTAAATATGTAATTGATAGATGTGAAAATTAATTGGATGAGATTAAAAAAGAAAAATAAAATCGACCAATAAAAAAATTAGGTCTAATTTTATATTTATATAAGTAAGTTTATGTAGCATTACTCTAAATATATTGTAGTTTTTATTATTAGCGATCTCAAAATATATTTTAATTTATTTTTTACAAACTTTAATAAAGAATGTATAGCCCTACTCTTATATACATTACAGTATCACACACAAACATATGCATTCAATATAAATAATCGGTTAGCCGAAATCTTAAGAGAACACTAAAAGAATTACAACCATCGGAAATATAGTTAGAAACATTATGTTGACGAATTTCAATTCATAAAAGATTTTTGATAACACTATTTTGTTAATTTTTTTCCTAAATTTTTATATTTTCTTTTTCTACAACGATATAGACTACTTACCCATTTATGCCATCTTTCTTTACTTTAGCCTTTTAGGTAAGAAAAATAATTTTAATATTAATGTTTATAGCAAAAGATTAAAATACTTTTATTTTGGTTTCCTAAAGAAACAATATCAATCTATTAAATACTACCAAATGGGTGGTTTGTTTGCCTCCATGTAAATCCCCTCGTTTCTATTTCTTTTCGGGTTCTCCATCTTGGGGTCCTCTCTCATGTTTGTGTAATCTGTTAATACTATTAATCCTTTTTTATATTTTGTTATCATCTATAGACATGTTCTGTTAAAATACGGAAATTTTGGTAGTATCCTTCCGTTAAAGTATCTTTCTAGTAAGCTAATAAAATTACGTTTAAAAAAAATAAAAAAATAATAATTTCTGCCTTAAAAATAAAATAGAAAATCAAACAAAATAATCGAATGAGTTAATTGCACAGAAGGTCCATGTGGTTTACACACAGTACTACCGTTGGTTCCTGTACTTTACATTTTACATTGGCAGTCTTTATGGTTGTAAACTTGTTGTGCGCTTCATCCCTCACCCTAACTCCCGTCTATTTTACCGTTAGGGTGAGGGATGAAGCGCATAACAAGTTTAACGGTAAAATAGACGGGAGTTAGGGTGAGGGATGAAGCGCGCAACAAATTTACAACCATAAGGACTGCCAATGTAAAATGTAAAGTACAAGAACTAACAGTAATAATTTGTGTAAACCACATTAAACTTTTGTACAATTAACTCTAATCCAAATAGACGTGTTCCCACTCTCCCACGGTCCCACCCTCTTTCTCCTTCACTCCCGCCAGATTACACTACTCAAACTACAGGGACCTAAAATGTCAACCAATCAAAGTTGTGGGTCCGTAAACAAATATACATCACTCTGTAGTCTGTACTGTACAACTCTGCATTCATTAGCCTTCACTGTTAACATTTCCGTGATTGCCACATTTTGTCCTTGTGTTACGATCCTTTTCATATAATTTCGTTACAAAAAACTCACTATCTTTGTAATGCGACGAATTTGCAGACCCATTTTTATATAAATTAATTAAATAATAATTTTATTATATAGTTCAATCATCATCATCATCATCATCATCATCATCATCTCTATATCTTTCTATTCTATATACCTATATATATTGCTTAAGTTTAAGAAACTTATAAAGATTTCATCTTTCACTTCACATTTTGATTTTAATTTAATACTTTTTGTCAGCAAAAGTAAAGCAATAGCTTTAAGAAATACTAAAGAAAAATTACTTTTTTGTGTGTGTATAAAATGGCGTAATTTGAAAAACGGAACATAAGCGTGTTTTATTAAGGTACAATGATGACGGAGAGAGTTTTGGTTGTTTGGTTATTGGCGGCGGCGGCAGTGATGACGGCGGTGGTTGGTGTGACGGTAACGTATGATCACCGGGCATTGGTGATCGACGGTAAACGGCGGGTGTTAGTTTCCGGTTCAATTCATTATCCACGAAGTACTCCTGACGTAAGTTTTTAATATAAATAGTACACACCGACACGCTTACTTAGATATCTTTTTTGTTATTATTTTTATTATTGTTATTGGTGCTAAAAAAGGTAAAAAGATTGTAACTTTTTAAGTTTTTATGTTGATGAATTAATAAATAAATAAATTGCAGATGTGGCCAGACCTAATTCAGAAATCAAAAGATGGAGGATTGGATGTCATTGAGACTTATGTTTTCTGGAATTTGCATGAACCTGTTAAAAATCAGGTTTAATTTTTTTTTTTTTTTCATTTTTATAGTAATTTGAAGAATCTTGGAGCATGAATGGCAATTTAATAAGGGGTACCTTTGATACCAGAAAATTTTGTTATCTCTAAAGAAAATGATAGACTCATATCTTAATTTGGAGAAGCACTAGTTCATGAAAAAGTGTTTATTTGTTAGCATTTTTTCAGTTAAGAAAAAAAAAACAAATGAGTTTTCTATTTTTAAGACGTGTTGAAAACTATAAAAGTTGATTTTCAAAAGTGTACTTATAATTCAGAAAAGTGATTTGTTTGATTGTTTCTGTTGTTTTTCTACAGAAAAGTTTAATTTGAACATGTTTTCTGTTCTTCGAGATTTTGGAGTACCCTTTTGAACTTTCTCTGGAAGGAAATGTTTCTTGATGTTTGGATGTTTAGTGTAATGGAATAGAAAATACAAAAGTTATCTTAGTCACATGATTTCGGGTAATTATGTAGTGGGAAAGTTTAACATGTAAAGAATAATACGGTACTTTTTTATGTTTTGACTTGGTTAATTTTTTTATTAAGACCCAATATCTATATCTTTATGATATGTATGCTGACAAAATCATGGATTTCAACAGTATGACTTTGAAGGAAGAAAAGATTTGGTCAAGTTTGTGAAATTGGTGGCTGATGCTGGTCTTTATGTTCATCTTCGAATTGGTCCTTATGTTTGTGCTGAATGGAATTATGGGTTAGTTAATTTTCTTTTCAGTTTTTCGATCTTCAATCTTCACAATGCTCCAAATTTTGGTGTTTATGGTCATTAATTTCGTTTCATAAACAGTGGTTTTCCGCTTTGGTTGCATTTCATACCTGGAATTAAGCTTCGAACAGATAACGAGCCTTTTAAGGTTTATCCATTATTCTCCTTTAGTAAATATCGAACGTTTTCCTATCTGGTCAACAAGTTGTTGACTAAATTCATATATGTTTTAGGCTGAAATGAAGCGGTTTACAGCCAAGATTGTTGGCATGATGAAGGATGAGAATCTTTATGCATCTCAAGGTGGACCGATAATCCTATCTCAGGTTAGTTTATGCAAACAACGCCTCATGATCGGGTTAGACGACATCAACCCGACCCGACCCAAATTGGCACCCCTAATTGATCCTATTTTTTGTGCTATTAACTGCTTAAACTATGATTATAAACCGTTAATTGTGCCTCTTTAATGACAGATTGAAAACGAATATGGTAATATTGATCAAGGTTATGGTCCGGCTGCAAAAACGTACATTAAATGGGCAGCAAGTATGGCTACCTCTTTGGATACAGGAGTACCATGGGTGATGTGTCAGCAAAAAGATGCTCCTGATCCAACAGTAAGTACTAAACAAACAAATAGAATAAACTTCGTTAACATTTAACCAGTTTAACAAAAAAATTAACATTTTTTTCCATTTATTATGAGTGTAGATAGACACTTGCAACGGGTTCTATTGTGATGGATATAAACCGAATGCTGCAAACAAGCCCACAATGTGGACCGAGAATTGGACCGGATGGTTTCTTTCTTTTGGTGGGGCCGTGCCTTATAGACCAGTAGAAGATATTGCATTTGCAGTCGCACGTTTCTACCAAAGAGGTGGAACCTTTCAAAACTATTATATGGTTAGTATATATGTATGTCGTGTACTGAATATCAAATGTATGGTTTTTAACTTGAGTCTGTTAAAGATGTTGATTATTTGTTGTGTGGCCCGTTGCAGTACCATGGTGGGACTAATTTTGGGCGTAGTACTGGAGGACCATTTATTGCAACAAGTTATGATTATGATGCTCCACTTGATGAATATGGTAAAACTTCTTAATCTTGTTTAATGGGCTGTTTGGATTTGCATTTTGAATTTGGTTATCAGATTATTACGACTTGTAGTCATGAAAAACAGTATCTATAAAATGTTTGGAGTCCGTATGAATAAGTTCTCCTTCTAGTTTTCACATTATTTGGTGTCAAATAATTATTTTTGGATAATCAACTTCATGCTAGCTCAAAGAAACTGGTTTTCTAATGATAATTACCTAATTATTCGTTTAATCTAAATAAAGACTTGTATTCCCATCGAAGGGAATGTATTCTCTTTTCTCAAAAATGTTCTTTACAGTTATTTAGTGTATATTGTTTTGGGCTCAACATATATACCATGTTAATTGCACATAAGACATAAGTTATGTGCAGCAAAAGCAAAAGGGTTAATTCTTTTATTTTTAGCAATCTAGTTTTAATACATGCACATCTTAAAGCTCTCAAAGTAACCTTGTTGTACGTTAGCTTATGTACACATATGGTTTACCTTTTGTTTATATAATCAGAAAACACATCAAAACACTATATACTACAGAATGTTTCATAGTATGTCATTCAATATTAATGATGCAGGAGCTCCTCGACAACCTAAGTGGGGTCATTTACAAGAATTACATAAGGCCATAAAGCTTTGTGAAGAGGCGATGGTGGCAACGGATCCAAACAATACTACTCTTGGCCACAATGTAGAGGTAAAATGAGCATATGCACATTCTGTCTTTGTCCGTTTTTGGAATCATTATACATTTGTAGCTTCACTAACATAAACTCGTTTGAGATTAGGCTCACGTGTATAAGACATCATCAACGTGTGCTGCTTTTTTGGCGAATACTGATACACAAAGTGATGCAACGGTGAACTTCAATGGAAATTCTTACAAACTACCCGCTTGGTCTGTTAGCATCTTGCCTGACTGCAAGAATGTAGTTTTCAACACTGCGAAGGTTAGTTTGACTTTTATGGTCAATCCTAACGGCTACCAAATTCATTTTCATATGTGTTGCCCCAAAAACCAAAGAGACGCATGATACTTTTTGTTGTACTTGTTATAAGCTTTGATGTATTTATCACCTTCCTCTAGAAATTCCAAATAATCCATGGAAATTTTGAATTTGAAGTTGATCCAAACTGTGTTAATACTTGAGCTTTAACAGATAAACTCGGTGGCTACTATCCGAAGGTTTGTTCGTACAAATGTTGGAGATGAGTTAAGTGCTTCAAAGGCTATTTCAACGGAGTGGAGCTATGTTAGTGAACCTGTGGGGATCTCAAGTACTGATGCATTCGAGAAACAGGGATTAATGGAGCAAATTAACACCACTGCCGATCAAAGTGATTATTTATGGTATTCATTAAGGTATAAAAATCTCCTTTTTAAATACGATGCAACCATGGCACAAAGAGGTGGCAAGTTTGATCCATACATTAATTGAATGGGCCGACACAAGTTATATTATACTTTTAATGGATCAAACAGGTAATAATATTAGCTTAAAAGGAAACTGGTCGTTGTGCTGATAGTTGTCCAAAGTGCACTTTTAATGTATAAAGCCTCGAAACTATTTTATTCCAAAAATTAGGTTACTTTAAAAAAGAAAATAAAATTTGTAATACATGTAATATAAACTACACAAATTTGTATAAAAATGCTTCAGGTCAACACTACCCGTACAAATAATTAGCTGTTTGTCACAAGCTCATTTTGATGCACTTGACCCGATGTTTTTGCTACCTCTAATGACGAGTTATTCACATGTCTTGCAGCACTGATATTAAAGGTGATGAGCCCTTTCTACACGATGGAACTCAAACAACTCTTCATGTGAAATCACTTGGCCATGTTCTTCATTTGTTCATTAATGATCAACATGAAGGTACAAGCAAGTTAATTACAAGGAAAAAAGGGGACTTTTTTCATCTTGTTCACTTGACAAATATCTGATGTTTTACACTTGTAGGTAGTTCAATCGGCAACCCTATCACCAAGGATATTCCCATCACCCTCAAGCCTGGAAAGAACAAACTCGATCTACTGAGTTTGACCGTCGGACTGCAGGTTTGACTTCCATAAATCTCTAAGTTATTGTATGTCGAACAAGTGAATGTATTTGTTATTGATCTAATCTTTGTATACAGAA
Organism: Gnaphalium uliginosum; assembly: GCA_963930675.1. Lineage (NCBI taxonomy): Eukaryota > Viridiplantae > Streptophyta > Magnoliopsida > Asterales > Asteraceae > Gnaphalium > Gnaphalium uliginosum. Next base: position 18,337,355 of record OZ005680.1, on the reverse strand, counting down.
CTATGGTGCATTTTTTGATCTAGCGGGCGCGGGTATTACTGGCCCAGTAGAAATAGTGGGATTAAAAAATGGGTCAACCGTTGACCTTTCATCGCAGCAGTGGACATATCAGGTTGGACTCAAAGGAGAAAAACTAGGCCTAAACACTGGTGGTTCATCACTATGGGTATCAGGGTATCCTAAAGGTCAACCGTTGACTTGGTACAAGGTAATATCTAAGTCCTTTTTGTAAAACCGTATAAGCTTGTTCATGCGTTTTATATTTTCAACAAGAAAATATGTTAAAACAGACCAACTTTGATTCCCCTTCGGGAGATAATCCAATCGCCATAGACTTTACTGGAATGGGGAAAGGTGAGGCGTGGGTCAATGGTCAAAGCATCGGACGTTATTGGCCCGCTTACATTGCTCCAACTAGCGGTTGCTCAGATTGTAGTTACAAAGGAGCATATCGTTCAGATAAATGCCTCAAGAATTGTGGGAAACCATCACAAACACTGTAAGTGACGTCTTTATTGAACATATTGATCAAAGTTTGAATCGATTTTAGTAATCGACTTAATCTTGCCAGGTACCATGTACCGCGATCATGGCTGAAACCAAGCGGGAATTCACTAGTCTTGTTTGAGGAAATGGGTGGCGATCCTACACAAATCGCCTTTGTGACGCAAGAATTAGATAGTTTGTGTTCACATGTCTCCCAATCTCACCCAATTTCTATGGAAGCATGGAGTCAAGATAAGTCAACAAGAAAGTCAAAGTCAGAGCCCAGAGTCTTGCTTGAGTGCCCTCATCCTAATCAACTCATCTCTTCAATCAAGTTTGCTAGCTTTGGAACCCCTCAAGGGAAATGTGGAAGTTTTAGTCACGGTGAATGTCAAAGTACTAATGCCCTTTCAATCCTTCAAAAGGTCAACTCTTTTGACTTTGACTATGTTTATGTACATTATATGCTCATCTAAATGATTTCAGCTAATGAATACTAATCATTTCAGGCTTGCATTGGGTCAAGAACTTGCAGTGTTGGAGTATCAACTGCCACATTTGGTGACCCATGTATAGGTGTAGTGAAAAGTTTAGCAGTAGAAGCTTCTTGTGCATGAAATTAACATGAAAACACGTCTTGATTAATATTTAATATCATATTAATATATATATATATATATATATATATATATATATATATATATATATATATATATATACTAGATGCAAACCCGTACGATGTACGACAATCTCAAATTTACAATATTTAATTTTATGGTACATCAAATGAAGACATCTACGTCGAACTTTTTTAGAAAAGTAAATAAATTTAGATATCAACTGTATTATCAATTGAATAATGTAAATACATAATACAAACATAAATAATCAATAAAATGCAACAATACAATTATTAAAATATATCTTAAATATAATATAACTACACACGACAATAATAATTAGTAGATAATTATTAATAAATTAATTATCCTAAACGTATCCTTGTTTAATAATAATTTGACAATTGTGATAATAACTTATGGTTATCGTAAACTATTTAAAATATAATTAATTTATTAATTTGAAAATTATAAGAAATTGCCACGTAGGATTTTATACCAAGTGGCAAGTTATGGAGCTTTCTTTTATACTCCTTTATATATATATATATATATATATATATATATATATATATATATATATAATATACAAATAAAAGAATAAATTGCACGCCAGATGGCCCTTTTTATTGGCCAATTAAATGATTTTTATTCTTCAAAATTTAACAGATCAGTGGATCACAGGTTAAGTCGTTTAAATATTTCACTTTATGCATATTTAGTGTAGTTTACTTGCCTGTTGTGATTTTAGACACCTAATTTTAATATATATACATAATACATAATACATATATAGTATGTTCAAAACCAAAATACAATTTAATAACAAAAGTTACCAACAGTTTTCAAGTCATCTACATGATCTTTAAACATATAATAAATAAATTAATTAATCTGTAAACCATTATATGAGTTAATAGAATTAAAACATATTATTTGTAAACAAATTTGGGAGGCATTAGTTCCCTTATTTTTACATGTCATTAGAGAATCAAAACATTAAAACTTGAAATTACAACAATTGATGATCAGTATTGTGAAAGACCAACAGCAGTAGCAATAGCTTTAGCTACTTCAGTTTGTTTCTGAAACCTGCATTCTTTGCAAAGAGGTGAAGTTAAGGATGAAGTTTCATACTTGTCTTCACCGCCCATAATCGGCATAGCTATCCCTCTCTTCACCGGGCTCACATACCCGGGCTGGTATGTTTTTCCCAAAATACCCTCCACGTCATCTGAAAGATTATCAAACTTGAATTGCAACTCGAAATGGGCAAAAGCGTTATTTGCTGGTAGTTGGTAGTTATGAGCTTTGTCATCTTCTTTGGTAACTGGGACGGCCTTCATGTCGATTTCTACCAAACCACCGACGGAGACTTTAACGGTGTTGGTGTCATCGGTCCTCTCGACCACAACTTCTCTTACTCCATTGTTGGTTTTCCATTCGGCGTCTCCATCAAATGGGACGGTGACTTCTTCACCATTCCATTTGACAAGAAGGACATCGACTGAATCGTCCCACTGTTGTACTTTCTTGGCTGAAATGATCAAGTTGTCGGTGTCGAACATGACTGAGACTGATTGGACCCATGTATAGTCACGCTTCCTACCGTTAGGTCGGCTTCCAATGAAGTGACCGTTGATTTGGAGGTTGGTGTCTGAGACAAGAGCGAAATCACGTCCTTTACCACCATGGAAGTAGAACATAACACCATCACCACCAACGAACCTAGGATCGTAACATAGAGAGCCATATCCGTTACATTTTGGCTTCCTCCCTGTTGCATATTTGTTAATATAAGTATATATGATATGATAAGATGTGCTTGATTTTGTAACACAAACCTTATGGTTAGAAAAAATGTAAAAATGAAGTGTGACACGTGGATTTTGTGCATCAATTTTGGGGCGTATGTGCATCATCTTCTTAAAAAGATGATGCACACTCGCCTAAAGTTTAATGATCGTCGTGTCCCGTCATTTCATTCTTATAATTTAGCCAGCGTATCAGGAGGAACATGTTGCTTACATTTGCAAGTGGCTTCACATTTACTTCCACAATTGATATGGCATGCTTTAGTCTTCTTGTTCTTCTTTGGCTTCCTCTCAGGGCACTCCTTAGGACAAGTTAGTGTCTTGTAGCGGCAGGGTTTCGATTTACAAAAAGCCCGTTCACATCCTGATTTTGGTTCAGGAGTCAAGTCGTCATAGTTAGTTTCATCGTCCACAGGCTTAGGTGCTGGTGCGGGAGCTTTGGGCTTGGGAGCCGGTGTGGGTGTCTTGGGCTTGGGGGCAGGTGCGGGAGCCGGAGTCTTAGGCTTGGGTGCAGGGGCTGGAGTCTTGGGCTTTGGCGCGGGAGCCGGAGTCTTGGGCTTTGGCGCTGGTGCTGGAGTTTTAGGCTTAGGGGCGGGTACTGGTGCTGGAGTCTTGGGGGCCGGTACTGTAGCTGGAGTCTTAGGGGCTGGCACTAGCGCCGGTGGCGGCGGAGTATACTTAGTGCCCGGGGCTGATGGTGGAGTCTTAGTATCAGCATTAGCTTGAACCGTGGTTGATCCAATGGAGATGGATATGATTAGGAAAGCCACCACAATGAATGACTTCCCCATACCCAATTTAGCTAAGTGTATTTCTTTTCCTTCTTAACTTCTTGTTTATGGTCTTTAAAGAATGAAAGAATGAATGATGAACGGAATGATTTGGTTAGAGATCGAGGAAAGTGAAGTGATTTATAGGCGAATAAAGGAACTGGAGAATCAAATGCATGGAGTTCGGTGTAATTCATGTCAGCTGGTTTACCTTCGTTTCAAAAAAGACATGAGATGCTTCTATGTCAAAGAAATATACCTTTTGACTTTTTAAGACCTCATATACTTCGAATCGAATCTATACAATAAAACAAACTATATGTATGTTTACTTATTATAGAAACATAACAATTAATCAAAATGGAATGATCGCATATATACACGATGTAAAAAACAAAACCAAATTAAACTACCGACTAATTAAACCCAACTATAATAAACTTGAGAAATGATACATAGTGTATCACTATATGAGTGTATGTTTACATTTAAACGATGAGATTTTCAATGTTCATGTTATAACCTGAGGAGGATGAATTTTTGACATACAATTAAACGGTAATCATGACTTCTACATGATTGTTTCCGACTCTTTCTCCCGGACCATCCTCACGATGATCAATGTGCAAGTAGTGAGGTTTAAACTTGAACTTACTTTACCACTAAGTCACCTTAGTAATTAAGCATTATAATGTATGTTTATATGTGTACGTAATAAAATAATTATTACACTCGATCGAAAATAGATTACATATTTACAATGCTCATTTCTCAAATAAATTAAAAGTGTTAAATAAGATTTATTCAGGTAGTTCTTAGAACATAGTTTAAGTTGTTGCTAAGTTTAGTAGTTTAGTATTTCGTATATAATAAAAGTCAAAGTCAATTTTACAAATAAAAAGGGAATAACTTGATATTGAATAGAGGCATAATTGAGCGGGTTCACATGGGGTAGCATCTAACATGTTTGCTTAACCATGCATTCATGCAATACTTTTGGAAGGATAACAACAAATGGTATATTGGACACGTTGATCTCTTCTCTCATTATGTTTAAAATAATTGTCATTTGTCAAGGTGTTTACTTTTGTGTATCGATCTCTACACTACAAAATTATTATGTACATCATATTTTTACTTAACGAATGTATATACTACAACATTATATACATGTGATTGTAGTAACTAAGCGATCAGTTATAACTAAGGCTGCAAACAAGTCAAGTTCGATTTGAGCTTGAGCTCGATCGAGTCAAGCTTTTATCGATTCGAGTCGAACTTGAGCTTAAAATTTAAAATTTAAGCTCGATATATATTATGTGCACACTGCATGAATACTTAATATACACTCTTATAATATGCAGCGAATTTGTAGCATTAATCACAAAATTCAACAGCTAAAATCGTCCGCCCTTTTTCCCTTCAAAATTTAAATGCCATTCGAAACCTTACTCTTTAATTTATGTGTTGATAACGCATAGAAAGTTGTATTGCATTGCAAGGGAAAGTGGTTTTCTAAATGTTGTGATTATGTGATACCAAAAGGCGGAATTGACTCTATTAATTGTTATTTTCTTTCACATTATTTTTAGAATTTAGAAAACCGTCTTCAAGATTCTCTCATTTTCACTATTGATTCCATGCAATCCACTAAAAGCAATCCGAGAGTAAAACTTAAGGAAATTAAAATGAAATCCAAGACCCAAAATGCATTCTCCTTTTTAGTTAATTGGCAAGTAACATATCAGTTTTATTATTATATATGTATGTATATTGAAATACATAAAAGGTTTAATTTTATGTATTAAATTTTTAAAACTTGTTATTTGTATGTATTCTTACCTTCCGTCACAAAGATTATGATTATGTGGTGATGGCTATGATAATGTGGCAAAGGCATAACGTCTAGTGTTCAAATTCGGGTATTCGAAATTTCGGATAATGAATATTACTATCCGATATCCGAAATTTCGGATATCCAAAATTCGAATATTCGAATTTTCGAATATCCGAACTCTGATATCCGAATATCCGAAAATTATAAAATTTATTTTCAAATCATTCAAAATTTCACATTATGTAACCAAATCTTAAGTTAATGAGTTTATATATTGAGAATATGAAATATTAAACCACATAATATCATTATTAATCAATCTTCAATAACTATAATCTATTTATCTTATATATTTTTCATAAAATTAGAAAAAATAAGATTTTTTTTTTGTTTTTCGGATATCGGATATCCGAAATTTATGAAAATTGATATCTGAGTTCGGGTATCCGAAATTTCAGATATCCAAATTTTTGTAATTTTCGGATATTCAAGTAACGGATTTGGATACGGATATTTTTGAACATCCCTAATACGTCATTTAAAAACCGGTCACATGATTAAGTTAACCACCTTATGATTGATTACACATGATTCACCTTTATTTTTAACTATACCCGTAATGACCCAATAAAACACATCTTCCGAGGCGGATGAGAAGAGAAGGCATTTTATATATTTAAAAAAAAAAAAGTATGTACCCAATGTGTTTGATCAATAACCATAGGTACGGCCGTACGGGCTTTAAACTTTAGGGTCGAATCGATAACTATTTCCTTAATTCCTTGTAATATGGACTCTTAACTTCCAGCCCATTTAATTTTATATAAGCGTGTGAAGTCTCAACCCCTTTATTATCACTACCTTCGGTACTCGATTGGATATCCATTGCAGCCCAGTCTCAATCCGTTAATCTTTAAGGGTGGGAAGCCCAGTCTTAATACGTTAATCTTTAAGCGTTTGAAGCCCAGTCCAGCCCAGTTTAACTTAAAAATTAAGTCTCAGCCCAACTGGATATCCGTTGCTGGCCATATCTTATCTTGATTGGACTTTTTCCAAGCCGACTAGATAGATATATCTACAATCTACTAAAAATATGAACGATGAAATTACATTTCGATGTAGCTCCCTGATCACCAATGAAATAACTAAAATACATTTAAAATTTTAAGATTATTTTATCAGACAAGAAGCGAAATGAAATCCGGATCAAGGGTTGAACCCGGAGAAAACCGAACTCAAAATCTGGGAATGAAACATATGATATATCATATATCACATGGACAACGATTTAATTTACTCAAAATTGAATAATGAAAACTCGTTTCGAAATGCTAAAAAATGTAATACATAAGAAGACAACAATTTTTGGTAATTTTGCATCTTAAAATGTAGAGATTAACGTTTAGTTGAAATTGCTTTATTAGATTTATAGATAATAGATAGATTTGTTAATCTAATTTGCATTAAAGTAAATTTTCAAAGTCTCATTTATTATAGTAAGTTAAGTTCATTGAAGTCTTCTCCGAGATTAACAAACACTACAACACATGCAACATTACATTGCATACTGAAGCAAGCTAAGCTTACATTTTTAAGTAAAACAATAAAGTTTCCATTAAATTCATAAATTTATTATTTATTCAATAAATATTTTTATTAGATACACCAACAAATACATAATATGCTGTTCATGCAAACCTAACAATATTTCACTTGTAACGTAAATATAAACCAATAATCAAGACACTATTAGAAATCAGCCTTAACAACACCATCTACCATTGTCTTTTGAAACATGCAAGCGTTACAAATCGGTGATGTTAAAGATGGCGTTTCATACTTGTCTTCACCTCCCATTATTGGCATTGCTACCCCTCTCTTCACGGGGCTCACATAGTCCGGTCGGTACGTCTTTCCTAAAATACCCTCCACGTTCTCCGAAAGGTTCGAGAACTTAAATTGTAACTCAAAATGGGCAAAAGCGTCATTTGATGGTAATTGGTAGTTGTGAGCTTTGTCATCTTCTTTGGTGATTGGGACGGCCTTCATGTCGATTTCTACTAACCCACCGATTGAGACTTTAATGGTGTTGGTGTCATCGGTCCTCTCGACCACCACTTCCCTTAGTTCTGTTTTGGTTTTCCATTCAGAGTCTCCATCAAATGGGACAATGATTTCTTCACCGTCCCATTTGACCAGAAGTACATCAATGGAGTCGTCCCACCGTTGTACTCTTTTGGCTGAAATAATTACGTTGTGTGTGTCAAACATGACAGAGACTGCTTGGACCCATGTGTAGTCACGGCTACGGCCATTAGGTCGGTTTCCAATAAAGTGAGCATTGATTTGGAGGTTGGTGTCGGAGACTAGAGCGAAATCGCGTCCTTTGCCACCGTGGAAGTAGAACATAACTCCATCGCCACCAACAAACCTTGGATCGTAACACAAAGAACCGTATCCGTTACATCTCGCTCTTCTCCCTGCAAACATTGAAACTAACGTTAGTAAGAAATATATTGCTTATTTAAAGTGCCAATACTTTATATTGCATTGATCGTTTAAATCTATAAATAAGCAGATAAACAGTTTTAGACGACGTTTGGGGCTTATTTTATAAGCTTATTTGCTTTTTAAAATAGAATAAGTTCAAGTTTCAGTATTTGGTGAAGCTTATTTGTTTATTTGTTAGGAGAAGTTGAGCGCTTGAAAATAAGCTATAAATTTCTAACTTATTTTTGTTATAAGCAATAAGCTCTAAAATAAGCTCCCCAAATACCCTTTAATAAACATTTTTATACAAATCAAATAAATGTTACTTACATTTGCAAGTAGCTTCACACTTGCTACCACACTGAATGAAACACCCTTTTTGCTTCTTGTTCTTCTTGGGCTTCCTCTCCGGGCATTCGGCGGGACAAGTGAGTGTCTTGTAGAAACAAGACCCTTTGGATTTACAAAAAGCCCGTTGTCGTCCGGTCTCTGGTTCTGGTTCCAAGACATCGTAGTTAGTGGCATCAACGTCGGTCGGTTTAGGGGGTGGAATTGGTTTCGGGTCTTTAGGGTCGGCAGGCTTATTGTCATCAGCGGCTCGAACAATGGAAGGATGTATGGAAATGAAAATGAGAAGGAAAGACACTAAAAGGAATGACTTCCCCATATCGGATACTTTGCGTTTTTTCGGTTTGTTTGATTGAATCTTTTTGTTGAAGAATGAAGATAAGATGAAGTCGATGGTTTAGTGAAGAAGAACAATACACCATTTATAGAGATGTTAGCTAGCCATGGAGTTAGGCTTAAGGTATGCTCCATGAAATAAAAAAACATATAGGCAACACCTTTCCAACACGAAAACTACAATATTCTACCTTTTAATTTCATTCTTTGATTTGTAAATAGTACTTCACATGATCTTTTGTAATTATTTAACCCTTTTAAGCATTGTTTAACTAACAAGCTAGTTCACCAATTAAGAAGTTTATGACCGAATGGTTCTAAACTAAGTTTTATATGGCCACCAATTAGGGGTGTTGTTCAGATAAACTGTTCGGGTTTCGGGTTGTTCGGTTCGGATTTTTCGGATTTTTCAAGTTTATAATCTATCCGTAAATCAAATCGAATAAGATTCGGATTATTCGGTTTCGGGTAATTCGGATTCGGTTTGGATTGGTTTGGATTCGGATAATGTGTTTTAATCCAAATAAGAGAAGAATCTTAAACTCTCACATCTTTAGCATAATCTAAACTTCACAAAATAATACTAAAAGCTTTATATAAATCATTATAAGTGATGTATATTTTGATTGTATATAGATATACTCATATAAATAATAAATATCATATATATATAAATTTATATTTCTATATTTAGTACCTTATTCGGGTTATTCGGATTAACCGAATTCAAAATTATTTATCCGTAATCCGATTCAAATAAGATTCGGATTACTCGGATTGGGGTTATTTGGATTCAATTAACCGAATAGTCCAATCCGTTTAACCCGAATCCGATTAAAGTCGGGTCGGACATTCGGATTCGGACATTTTTGACACCCCTACCACCAATCATAACAAATATTAATAAATAACCAGTTTTTAACTCACGCGTTGCGACGGATCAAAATTACTTATATTAATTTACCAAATAACTTGGTGTATATGCAATTTAAAAGCCAGTGTTTCGTATGTAGTCAAATTCGGATATAAGAATGATTTAAGGAGCTATGTATGGATGTAAACTTTACGTTCATTGGTCAATTATTTTATTTGACAAGACAATAAAAGTACCTAAAATGTTTACATTTTTTTTACTTAGAATTAGATGTGTATACTTTATATTTATTAATTACAAAATTACTGTAAAATTGTTTAATGTTTTAATTTTAGCAATTTTTACCCATACTCATTTCTATTTATTCTTTCATGACACCCACACATACCTCTATACCTATAATCAACTCATTTTACGCAACCTTTTATTGATCATGAATAATTTCTTACTATCATTTTATAAATATTATACTAAACACGCCAAAAAGATTTAACGAAAATGATTATGGTGGCTATTTATATGAATTATATTTACAATTAAATTATTAAATTTAGTCATCTAAAATTAATAATATATAATTCTGTAAAAAAGTAATTACGATTCATATAATAGTAACTCACGTCTAGCATTCCTACAACATGTAGGAGTTTACAATATCATATCTTCCAACTTCGTATATTTAACAAACGTAATAAATAAATAAAAACTGTCTAAAGCTCAAAATAAAATTTATTATTAATGTATATCGACCTATTCGAATTAAACTTTGAGTGTTAGTCTCAATCGATATCAAAAATAAAACTCACTAAAAAGATAGTTTTAAAGTAATTTTTATTGTAAAATATTTTAACGTACCATTTAAATAGTACATTTTATAAATATACGTAACTTAGTAATCACAAAAAGAGATATTCTTTTTTTTTTAAGAAAAAAACTAAAAAAGTTGTGTTAAATGAATTTTTAAAAATTAAAAAAAAAACTATACTATTAATTGAATAGTTATATTTATCCTAGTGAATATAGAAGTTTTTGAATTTGAATAAGAGCACATATTAGAAATTAGAAATAAGTGAACATTGGAAAAGGTTTTTCAAGAATTATAGACTTGATAAATCAGGTATTGGATCATGTAAAAAGAAAGTTATTATAAAAGGGGTAAAAAGATTTTAGAAACTGACATGTGTCATAATTTCTCCTTATTTTTTTCTATTTCGAGCTCCCTGAATGTTTCTCTCTCCTCCAATGCATGTCACGTGTCCCTATTTTTTATCTCTCAAACCTACTAAATGTTTCTCTCTCCTATCATGCGTGCCGCATGTCATATTTATATCCTTTATACCCTTTTTACAATAAATTTATTTTTATGATAACAAGAATATAATATATATATACATGTTAGATATATGATCCGGTTGTTCTACCATTCATCCGACTCCTATTTCTCTCCTACTTCATGTTCATATTATCATCTCACTTTATGTATGCCAAATTCAAGTATTCAACCCATTCAAGTGTTAATGCGTTATACGAAGTAACAATTTATACAAAACCATGCATTCATACAAAGTATGATTTTGACCAAAAGAAAAACATTTCAATATCAAAACTTATTAATTCAAATGTAGTACTGCTTTACGAACAAAACATGTACACGACTAGTCAACTAGCTGAGGATCAAAATGTTTTTATTTAAATCAGGTAATTAAACAAAAAGAGGATTAACTGCTTCAAAATAAATAACTATGATTTGACTTACATTGTATAATTAACGGACAATACAAGTCAATTTACACACAGTGAAAGTCAACGCATACTTACTACACCGATTACGAGTAATTGGGCTTATAGCAACTCGTTGTTCGGTGGTCACGTTGACATTTAAAATAAAATTTAAATACCTAATAAAAAAGGGTGGCACATGCCCAGTTATCTATTGTTGAATTTGTAAAGGTTTGCTTGCGCCTGCAATCATGTAGTTGTGTGACATTTTGGCACAAGGTGGATTTGAGTTAAACAATAAGCAACCCATTTAATTAACTACAACTTGTTTTTTGTCTTTTTGTTTATTTGACCAAAAAAGAGAATAAAAAGATGGAATTAGTGATGGGTTGGTCAAAACTGCTGGGCCAGATCATTGTTGCTTACTTCATAGTCCAAAATTAATGGGCCAGGTGGTGTGTTGACGCGGTTGCTTTCATACAAGAATTTATAAATAATCGTACGAAATGATTTATCAATTAATTAATCATTTCAGGGGCCGGGTACAAACGGGCCAACTCTCATTGTCTTTCGTTTTTTTTCCGACAAATGAAATGGCCGGGTTAAAAAATTGAAATTACATGTGCAAATTTTTTTAGAAATACCAACGATCTAACTCACATGTTATATACAACTACAAATATTTACAATGACCTAACTCACATGTTATATACAACTACAAATATTTACAATAACGCCTCAAATGAGGCTTAAACCTTTAACCTCTAGATCGAAGGATTCTCTCATATCGTTTAGCCAAATGGCCTTAGGTAACAGAAGTGCAAATATCCTATTCAAATTAATAGGTTCATTGAAGTCAAATCAACTTAAAAGTTATTCAAGATTGTTTTTGGAAAATATTCAAATTCAGCTCGAGTATTGAAACACTCAACTCAAAAATTACAAGGCTTATCGATTTTGTAGCATACTACAATTTTATTTCAACTAGAACTGCTTTTTATACCTAAAAATGACAAGTTGAGTTAGGTGGATCCTAAATAGTTCGAGCCTATTTGGTGCAGAACTATAATATTTTAGGTTGAGGGAGACAAATATATATTTTTTCTTGGATCCTAAATAGTTCGAGCCTATTTGGTGCAGAACTATAATATTTTAGGTTGAGGGAGACAAATATATATTTTTTCAGTTCGGGATTAGAGGGGATGATGGAAGAAAGGGCATACGATTTCACCCCATTATTTTTTTTAATTTACGACTCAGATTTACTGTATCATAACAACATTACTTTCAGTGTTCTAGCTTTTTAGTTATCTTAAGGTTGCTCGATACAGTGTTCGAGTTAATTTAATCTAATTACACGCTCCATGTAAATTAAAGGATATGCATCTTTTAGCAGCTTGAACTTTTGCTTTTAAGTAAATAAGTTTTACAATGTCAAAAAGGTTTGTTAGAATAATTTCATTTACTTTTATACTAAACATATCTATATTCCAAGGATCTTAATTTTTTCGGTATACACGAGTGTTAAACGGAGCATTCCTTGTAGTTCTACTCGTTCAAATGCTAGTTTATACGTCAAGTCAAGTGATTATGATGCATTAGAAGGACATGATGTGTTATTAAAATGTCAAATGTAGTACAAATAAAATTAGGGTACACTTCACAGTTCATATAGACATGATATACTCAAAATTTATAATGCAGTCAAAATTTTAAAGATAAGATGTAGTGTGCATTTATGATGCAATGTACATATAATATAGTAAATCTGGATCGTATATTAAAAAAATAAAAGGCTGAGATTACATGACCCTCTTTCTCTCTTTGAGTCTCCTATCAGATCATAAAATTATGCATTAAATACAATGTATGATTGTTACCGACCATAGTGAATTAAATATCATTTGATGTATAATTGTAATGTCTAAATGCCCAAATGGACTTGTAGTTTAACTTTAGTTAAAAAGGACTAAAGAAAGAAAGATGAGTTATAGATTTGCTATTATTTATAAAAATCTATAATCTATGAACCTTTATAATTGATTTTTCGAGTTATCCTTAATGTTTACAAATGGAAGATGCAATGTTACTATTTCGACCCTTTAGATCTTTAATTATAGAAATTATTACATATACATCACTAAATATGGAGACTACAACAACGCATTAACAAATCTAATTTAAAATCAGAATATGACAATCAAAAGGTCAAACATATTAACTACAAATTAAATGAATTAAAATATATAATAAATCTTACATACATTGAAATTTCATAGAAGTTTACAGACACATGTTATTTTGACATTACAAAAATGATTAAAATATATAACAGAATGTATTGCCATTTCGAACATGGTCCAACATTATTGGTTGATAGAGAATCAAAGTGGATTCTCCTTTCCCGTTGGTCGAGTCACTTTGTCCCTTATCATCAAAGCCCTTCGCAATCGAAGGTGTAGCGGGAAAAAAAGGAAATGAGTTTATAGACTCTGGAGTTGGGTACATTGAGGATTGAGCTGCCAAAAGATATTGTCCTCCGTTAACGAGCGTATGATCCAAATCTTACGGAAGAAGAACATCCATACCCAAATTATGATGAAAATTCCAATATCCGTTGTATTGCGCGGATACCGTACCGGTTATCAAATCAAAAATAAGTTTACAATAAAACAATAAAATGGTAAAAATACAATGAACGGAAATAAACTGAAAGGGTAAATAAAAGAAGGGGGCAAAATCAAAAGCTGTTGCTTTGAAAGAGACACTTGAAAACCCTATTTAATTTAATATTAAATTACCAAATTACCCCTACACCTCTCACCCTCCATCAAATTCACAACACACACCTCAAAGCTTCTCCAGCCTCGCACGTAACAAAATTACATTTCTTGAATCAAATAACTCTCCGCCACGCGCCCTCCACGCGCCGCCGTATTTTTCCATTTACTACCAGATTCACCGGAAACCATCCACTACTGCTTCTACTTCCACACCAATCAATCAATTTCGGATTCGATCACGTTACCGTCAAACCCTAGTTTTGCCCTAATTTTCAATTCTTCATTTAACGGTAACAATTCATCCCTTTTAACGTAATTACATTATTATTAACTTAAATTGAGCAACTTCTATTGATTATTGATCTCACATCGTTCATAATTGTGTGCAATTTTATTCAATAAATTTGGGTGTTTTGGTGAAGGTTGCAAAATTGGTGTAAGGCTGGCTGTCTTATAATAAAAGAAAGCTAGCTGGTTTGAGAGGAGATGTTGTTGGCTTTGAATCGACACGGTGTTTATTTGATCAACTGTATTTTTCATTTTTCTGAATGGCATCCTTTGGAATTCAGCCACAATTCTAATTAGCTAGGGCTTTTTATCCCCCCTTAATCTTTGTAGCAGGTAACCACAATTAAATTGAACTATTGGCTTTGTATATTTGTTCATTTTGGTATGCTGCAATTATGATATATCCATTGTATGGTTAAGTGTCTAAAAATGTATCCAACTTTTGTAAAAGTCTATTGTATGTATATAACGGTAAAAGTTTCACCGGATACCTGATAAAGAAGTAATTGGATACATACATTAACAATAATTGAAAGTTCAATACATACAAGAGAAACTTTAAAAGTTGGATACATATTCAAACAGAGCTAAGAAAGTCTAGAAGGATTTATGTGAAAAAGCTTAATGTTGTTTTGAAGTTGAATTTATGGTTTTATTTTGTTTTTTGGGCAGGTTTGGTTTCAATTAAGTTGTTCAATTGTTGAAGTTATTATTGGTGAAGGTGAAGTATCCATGTTTATCAAGGGATACTCTTTAGCAACTGTGGCAGAAATGGGCTGTTGTGGTTGTTTTGGGTTTGCATTTGCGAAAAAACAAAAGAAGGCTATGCCCAAGTCGCACTTTGGGAGTCACATTACACATGGATTATTGCAAAGTCCTGAAGTTGAATATGATGAGGAGGAAGATGATTATGAAGATAATGATAATGATGATAGCTTCTATGGTGAGGACATGTCTGATACTGAAAAGCGAGATCAGGAAGAGTTTAAGAACCCATCAAAGCGCTCTCAAGATATTCTTCTGTACAGGACAGAGAACGGATTGATATGCAGGGAGTTTCCTGTTAAGGAAACACACAAAGTTGTTCGGTCAGAGGTACCTTGATAGTAACATTTTGCTTGTATGCTATGCAGAATTCTGATTCACGAAAAGCTTTGAACTTTTCTTTTTGGAATGCATATAACCATTTTTGAGATAGATAATATGGAAATTTACAAGTGGAGTATGGTAATAAGGTTTACCTAAGAGTGTGGTTGATAAAATCCTAGTAGTAGGATGCTTAACGTTTAGTAAATTATATTACAGTCCAATAAGTGATATAGGAGGTCAAACATACTAACTATATGTATGTTCTGCTTAATACTTCTATTTTCTATTTCTTTCCTTTTTGGTAAGTTGGTAACATGCCCCATATATTCTCTTTTCCCCTTTTTTGCTCTAGGATGAGAATGGGAATAAGCTGGTAAACGAGTATGTTCGCGAGTATAAAATTGGCTCTGGAAGTTATGGAAAAGTTGTAAGCGTTCAACTACTGATAACATTGTGCCAACTTCTCTCTCTTGGTGAAAAAGTGTGTGTTAATCTTCACTCAATTGGCTTGTATGCTTAACAGGTTCTTTACCGAAGCCAGGTTGATGGGAACCATTATGCAATTAAGGTAAACTACTGAACTTTCTGTATTCATTCATTTTTAGTCATTGAATTGTGAGCAGTTCTTCATAGTAGAGACGGTAGTGGGAAAAAATTGAAATGCTTATTCATAATGTGATGGATTATGTTCAATATCTAAATGCAGGCGTTTCACAAGTCGCATTTATTAAAGCTACGAGTTGCCCCATCTGAAACTGCAATGACTGATGTTCTTCGCGAGGTATTATCTGCCTTTTGTCATTTCATTTACAATTATATACTGATAACTCTAGATGCTTATCTTTCCTAGTTACATATTGTTTATCTCCTTTTTTGCTATATTTATTCTCGATGTTTCATGCAGGTGTTAATCATGAAAATGTTAAATCATCCCAATATAGTAAATCTGATCGAGGTGATTGATGACCCAAATACAGATCATTTCTACATGGGTACGAAAGTGCACTATCCTTTTTTTCCTTGTATCCGTGTTCTCTGCTTTTCATTGGTTTTCTAGGTTCCTTTGTATACGTGTTCATCTAATTCTATTTTTATCATTCTCAGTTTTAGAATACGTTGAAGGCAAATGGGTCTTTGAGGGTGCTGGTCCACCAGGTGGCTTGGGAGAGCATGTTTCAAGGAGATATTTACGTGATATAGTTGCTGGATTGATGTATCTCCATTCTCATGTACGACTTCTCTGTCAACATTAGTATTTTATGTTAAATTATCTTCTTAATTGGTTACCATATGTTTTAATGATTTAAAATTTGTTACGTGTACTTGTGCTTTGTTTCTATTTAAAGTCAACTATAGAATATATCTATGAGAATTGCTTTAGTGGTCCAGACAGACATATATTTTAATTTATCAATATTTTCTATACAGGGCTACGTGGGGGTAGCGTAGCAGAATTAGAGGGTATAGTAGTCTCATATTCTAATTTCCAAAAGATTTTAAATGTAGGCATTTTATGAGATGGATTCCTACTTTATGTGACCTTAATAATGAGGAACCTTTCTCTTTGGGTAAATTTATAATAATCGTTATCTTCTCATCTCTCATTTTTTTTTATTTCCTTTTGAATCTTAGAATATTGTGCATGGTGATATAAAACCTGACAATCTTCTTGTTACTGCCACCGGCACGGTGAAGATCGGTGATTTCAGCGTCAGCCAGGTTTTCGAGGTAATAATCATGAAATACGAGTGTAGCCTCTCGTCTTTTTCTTATCTTTTTTTTTTCTTTCCTTTTTTCCATATATAAAGTGGTCAAACCCATAGGAAAATGTTTATTAAAAAAATCTGAGTTTAGGCTCATAAGTTATGACTTGTGTCATTGGCAATTTAAATGTCATATTATCATTTTGTTTCCTGTCCTTCTGTAAAATACTTCCAAAAGGTACCCTGTGTTTTTGCTTGACATATGTTTATCATGCTGTTGCCAATATGTTCCATCTACTAACTACTGTTCATGCTCGTAATTCAAATGTATCCTATTTTAAAACGCAAAGTAGATAACGGTTTTCATTGAACTTTCCTGGTCCTTTCAGTTGTATACTTCAACAAAAACGTATATAAAACATATCAATTACATTTTTACATCCTTTTTCAATTAAGATTGGGTTCCACAAATCGCGGGGCACAATAGTTCGTAATGCATGTTCTAATAGATGAAGACCTTTCATTTTATTAATGAAGGTTCTCCTTAAAATCACCTTGAATCTTTTATGCTTCAATTTTGACTTCAAACTTGTTAATTGATGACGTTTGGATGGAAATGATGGCAACTTTTCTAGGATGAAAATGACGAACTTCGTCGCTCCCCTGGCACTCCTGTTTTCACCGCCCCCGAATGTTGTCTAGGTAAGAATATTTTGTCAAGATTATTATCTACAGAATCAAATTCTCACAAATTTACACTTACACCCCCCTCTTTTCCTTTTTTCTTAAAAAAAAGGTCTAACTTATCATGGGAAAGCTGCTGATACATGGGCGGTTGGAGTTACCTTATATTGTATGATACTGGGGCAATATCCTTTTCTTGGAGATACACTCCAAGATACGTACGATAAGGTGTGTGACTTGGCTCTCTACATAATCACCTGCCTTCAAAAATTTTACACAAGTGTTAGCAATTTTAACGTCTTGGCTTGTCTCCCAGATCGTTAATGATAACATGTGGCTCCCCAGGCGTATGAACCCCCTACTTAAGAACCTACTTGAAGGTCTTCTCTGCAAAGGTCAGTAAATTTATAAACATTGCTGTAAATAGAACATAGTTGGACCTTTGGTTAAACTGAGACTTTTTTTTGGTAGAATGAGAAGGTTCAACTATATACTGATGGGAACTCTTTTATCTGTTACAAGTGCAAGAAAAGGATGACGTTACAGATAAATTTTCCAGAAAAGAACGCCAAGTTTAATTTTAAAAGTAACTTATTTGAGCTTTAGTCAAATTTTGAGTGAAGGAACTTAAGCTCTTTATGGGGGTTTCTGCAATAAAAGGTGTGACCTTTGAGTAGCCATCGTTTTTTTTTCACCCACAGATCCCTTTTCAAGAAATTAGATTTTGAATTTTAAAAAAATTTAGTTAGTAAGCTTTGTATGTCAAAATGGTGATGTGCTGATAAGTGTAAGTTTGACCATGTTGACATTACTTTCCTGACTTGACATCTTGAAAATTTGGTCACTTGTTAAGACAAACCATATCAAATTATGTTACATTCTAATGCAATAATCCTCTCTACTGTATATATTTATTGACAATCCTTTTGCTCATATTCATCTGATATATTGTAACAGACCCGACACAGAGACTGACACTAGAGAGGGTTGCAGTTCATCCCTGGGTTGTAGGAGATGAGGGACCGATGCCTCAATTTTTATGTTGGTGCAAACGTAACAAAATACAGAGGGAGCAAATATCGGATGCTCTTATCAGTACCGACTAAAAACTTTTGTATTGTTAAGATTTCTTTTGTATAGTAAGAGTTTGTTGTTTGGGAGCTTTGAGAAGTAAATGATCTTTTATACACCTAAAAAGAAAGCGTGTGGGGGTTAATTTGTGAAGATGGTATACAACGTACTGAATGTGTTTATGAGGAAACCTGTGATTCTAATAGCCTTATTCTGAAAAAATGGATTGAGAATTGAAATAATGGTATTAGATGTACTATATCAACTTTTTATTGCAAACAAGATTGTGCTTGTAACTGTAATGAAAATGTATTATTGAAACCATGGTGGCTTGATTGTTTAACCTGATGATCACAAAACAGTCCATTTGTTGTAGAATATATCATTAATAATGTTATTGCATCTTTCTTTGTTTACTTTATTATACGATTAATCAAGTACTTGAATTTTATTTTTGAACTTTTATCTCATACCAGTGTTCGGTATCAGGTTGATGGTAAGGGGGGTGCTTATACTGTTGATTTTGTGATATGTAGAGCATAATGTCATTCATGTTGGTCTGTGCTTCTTCAGTACAATTATTGATGACTAAGTTTCTATGTTTTTACCGGTTTCTGTTGCATAACTTGGGCAACAGTTAATAACATAATTTTGTAATGATCATGGCTCTCACTTTAAGAACTCATAAAATCTTAGATGAAGACCATGGCATAGTTAACCAATGGTATAAGTTTTAAGCAAATCTCAGTAAATACCAAGACATTGGAGTAGATATCAGGACTTGACAAGAAGAGCAGCATACATACACAAAAATTCAAGACGTCGAAGTTATTTGTGCATCAAAACGCAAAAGCATCTTTTCCGTTTTTATGCAAGAGAAATAAATATTGACGATACTTGTCTACTCAGAAAAAATCATAACGCAAAAGCATCTTTTCCGTTTTATGCAAGAGAAATAAATATTGACGATACTTCTCTACTCAGAAAAACTAGTTCTTCCGACACACATCAATGGAGAAAACAGAAAACACAACATTAAAGCGTGGCATATATGAAATTCTCCCAAGCTCAAAAGAGTTGATAACTAAGATGAATTGATGCCGTGAGAACAAACTTGTATGAAACTATAAAAGAGGGTTAAATAGTCATGTGTATAATTACTTTGGCGTACCAGAGAACTGAGAAACATAAAACATTTGGACATTTGCTAAAAGCTCAAGAGGTTAATACTAAAGTAGCCATACATAAAGCAGTGTTAACAGCATAAGACGCAATATCTTAGAACACGTTAACAGTTTTACAGCACATTCAGAAATCATCCAACATAAGTTACGCAAGCCATCAAATACAAATAACTGAAAGTCCATAAAACATGAGTAGTCAGAACAATCAAAAACAAGATGCTTAAAACAGCACTGAAAGACAATTCCCTAACGGAAACAAGAATCTTTGAAGCACGGTCCTAGTGAACAAGCAAAGGTCATCTCGATTCCTTCAACATCATCAAACTCTGGCAGCCATTTATAGATCACCCTCTGTAAATTAATTAACTGGCATTAAAATGGGAAGGGCGTAAAGAATAGTAACAACTAACAAGTGAATGACATGGCAAGAAAAATAAAGAACATTAAAAGGGCACAAACGAGAACTCACATATACATGAATTAAGTTACTAAGCTTCTTCTTCTTTGTTTCTTTTAATATTATTTTACAAGTGAAATAGCATGGCAATTCTAACTTACAAACGGAGTATGAAATTAACCGCAGACAAGCACTGAACTATAAGATATATACGGTATCTGGAGCCCTCGGCAATTAATAAAGCTTCAACGGCACTACTTTTAAAACTAGCCCATGTTTCAATCCATTCAGAGGACTTTACATGCTTATGTACCATACACAAAGATGCAATAAACAAATGGCAGCCATACACCTACATAAAGCTTTCATACAAACACAACAATTGGAGTATGAGAGTGAGATATATGAATGTATGATAATATGATGCCTACCCAAAAATATCAATATATAAACAGGTAATTCATCACATATTAGAGCATATATCATAAACACTACGATCCGGAGGAAATATTACACTTTTTATCTTTAATATTGATTGAGTAATTTGTTAAGAATGGTGTTTTTTTATCTTTAATATTGATTGAGTAATACTATTATTGACTTGATATTCACCAGAAAATATTACATTTTTTTTAGAAAAGGAAAAATATTACATATTTACATGTTCACAACCAATATGAATGGTTATATCTATGAATGCTTGCTTCTCTCTAAACCCATACTTCCTTGTGGATCTACTCACAACATAACTATGTAGTTTTTATTCGAGTAAAAACGTTATAAAGCAACCATGGAATTACCTTACGAGGCCATTTAATTACCCCTGACCAATTTAGTAACGAACATAATCTGATATCTTTGCCCTTGAACTACTTGATATTTTATTAATTGAAATAGAAGTACTAATCAAATTCTTCTGCTTCACAGTATTCTTAATCACCCATGAGGCCGTTTTAAAAAAATAAATAAATAAATAAAAATCAACTACAACATTTCTTCAAAGCACTTGACTAAATCATTTCAATATCTTCATGAGGAACACTAATTAAGAACACTATATCGATATTAATGGTCTCAAAATTACTCTCGGTGGCAACAAACTGATCTACATTGACAGTAGAAGAAATGAAAAAGTCGGAGATCGAGCATAGAAATAGATTGTGTGTCAGAGGTGGCAACTTAGTAATGGTGTACCCTGACTTATATTATTTTAAGGTTGCGCAGGATAAGAATTTTAAGGAGAGAAAAAGGAAAGGTTGGTATGTTATTATCAACGTTGATATTCATGTTGTTATGCATGAGTTATGCCAATATGCAACCTTGATGCAATCTTTGGTTTAGAGAGTTCTTACTTTACAGTTTATCTTATCTACTATCACCCAATAAGAACTACGAAGGAATTCAAAATAGAAATTAGTAATCTTAAAACAAAATAATTAGCAAACGGGCTGGGTGTGCCACAGATGTATTTGCCAAAATTAGAATCTTGTTTACTTTATAAACAACTAAATTAAAATAAAATATACAAATAATTAAATATTACTAGCAGAAAAGGAAAATAACATCTGCAGTCAGGAACGCAAAACAACAGTTCCCTTTTAAGCATAGAATAGCCATTTTGCAATGTTGGCCATATGAGATTTTGAACCTGGTTCGACAGTCTCCGTAAAATTACTTTGGTTCATGGAGCTAACTAAAAATTTAAAATTACTTTTGGAAAGAGTTTTGATGATAACTGGTTGGCCTCTGATATCATCATTACCACTTACAAACTAGAAGATCATGTTAATCCTCACAGAGTTTTGCAGCAATTTCTAAAATCTTACATACTTTAATAGAATAGTTTTTCACATAATCAGTTGGCCACATACAAAGGGTTTAGCTCACAGCCAAAATACTAGAATACACTTATACACAATAAGCCCCACAATGATTGAAATGGCTAGACTGGTTAACCCACGATGCAACCACATATGGTGGTAAGTACCAAGTAGGTAAGCATCATACATCATGAAACAACTACTTGAATAGAAAAATATATGAAAGTCAACAAACTACCTGATAGTAGCTGCCGAATACAGCAGAGTTCGGCTCAATACAAACGTCGCACAGTAGCAGAAAGTTCCTGCATAAAGTAAGGTAAAATAAAAAGTTAGTCTTAAACACCCTAGTTATAGTCTCGCTTGGTTTGGTTTGTAACTTCCTGAAACCGGGACTACAAGTGTTAAGAGGAAATTATCTTCCAAAACCAGGCCCGTACACTCATTACTTGCATGAATTTCAACATCTTGGTGGTTGGTCAGTGCTTCCGCTCCCAAGGCTGCCCACACCCTATCATGAAAAGTCTTATTCAAACGTCCACGTCTTAGAGCCAACACAGATAGCAATTTGATCCCGGCCAACTGCGCCAATGAATGTGGATCTTCAAGTGACTCTAAGGGCACAACCATAAATGGCTCCAAGATTTCAAACAACATCCACTCCTAGAGATCACAATGTTTTAGGTTACAACAATTATTTAAAGAGAACATTAATAAACCCAATTGATATATATGTAGATATATATTCCAAATGTATATATGTATATTCTTCTAATAATATAAATAATAACTACATGTACTTACCCGTCGTAAGTTGCAGCTTTTAATGATAGCAGAAAATCCTACGAGTGTTGTGTCTTGTTTCCGTCTCACTTGATGACAACTGGTTAGACCGACTGCTTTAAGCAGTAGATAGTGTTGCATCATTACAGCAAGCCGCAACAACACGACCAACAGTTTCAGTCAACTAGAAAAAATTTAGTGTCAAAATTTAATGCAATACATTTAAGATTTTACTAATTTCGTTTTTTAAAAATGAACCACTAATTTAAAATCGAACATTTTCGAGTACAAGTAACCGTTTAAAACAGTAGCCATTTTCGGGTATTAGTAAACGAGTTTTGCATTCGTTGATAAAAGGGTTTTTTGCCGAAAAATGAATCAACAGTTCCCGTTTTTGCATTTTCGGGTATCACCTAATTTTGTTTTTTGCCGAAAAATGAATCAATAGTTCCCGTTTTTGCATTTTCGGGTATCAACTAATTTTGTTAGGACCGGCTACCGTTTTAAACGGTTACTTATACTCGAAAATGTTCGATTTTAAATGAGTGGTTTATTTTAAAAAAAAAACAAAATTAGTTGATACCCGAAAATGCGAAAAAAAACTATTGATTCATTTTTCTGCAAAAAAACCCTTTTTCTTTTAGTGTTAGCGTTATATTCTCAACGAATTTTTTTTCACTCAAATAATGCAATTTATCACACCAAAATAATGGGTACATTCGAATGCTCTAAAGGGCATAACATTTTTTTAACCAGTGGCAGTAGTCGGATATTTTTACACAGCTGAATAGCGGTTTACTTTTCAAGACAAAGTGACCAATGGTTGGAAACTTGGACAAGAACGAAGCAATTGATAAAAAGAAGGATCTAGTAAACGTATAACTTAAAGTTGTGCCACTGTAGACTTGCAAAATGCAAATACAAGTTAACAACAATGAGATGCATTAAAACAAACACACAGAACTTGTAAACATACACTATTACAAACTTACAGCAATTGAAACACATTTCATTTCCTCTAGTCATCAAGGATTAACAACCATAAAAACACAAACACAGGCTTAAGTTCTCATACACGAGATACCGATCATACGGCTTATTATCCTCCATTTATTCTACACAAAGTAACATACATGGGGTCGGGTTTATCTCCCTAACCATTGATGCACAAACACACCAGCATTTCTCAGACCATTATAAAGACTAGTACAGTCCTTACAATAACTAGTCCTGCAATCAACCCCATCAGAACATCGAAGAAACAGCTCATCAACATGACATATAGCTCCACTCGCAAACAACTCAAACAGAACTTTCAACTGGGTCGATCCAGCATTCATCATAAGCACGACAAAGTCTCCATCTTTTGCGGTTTCTTTAAACCAATCGATAAATTCAAACTGTTCTTCATGTAACGGAGCTTCAAGATAATCAACAGACATAAGACTCGACTCTGTTTTATCATCTTCAACTAGGTCCGGATGATAAACAAATGTAACACCGGGCTTTTTAACGTGCGAAGTAAGGGCAGACACGTTATGATCAACCACATAAACATTAAACGCGTCAGGATGAATAGGATAACGTTGATCAAATTCCCCGGCTCCCATGTTAATATATATCAACCTATTTCTCGATGAAACATTCAAAAACTTAGGTAAATAACAAAGCTCGTTCTCTTTCCCCAACTTCTGATCCACAAGAGGCTCCATATACTGCATGAAAGGTTTGTTTTTCGATATAGATGGGCAGTCGTTAGGAAGCTTGTAATTATCAAAAAACGCGACACTTTCAGATTGTTTCTTGAACACGATTAAAGTAAACGTGTGGATCCCACAAACATGAACAATCTCAGAGCTTCTCAACAATAACGAAACAGGTGTCGCAGACCTTACCAAACTACGAGTATCTAAATCAATCGACCTAATGAGCATTGCACCAACACCTCCGGGTCGTAAAACACGTTCGATTTCCAACACAACGAGAGCCGGGACATTTGTTCTATCAAACGTGGTAGAGAACACAAAATCGAACGAATTTGACTCAAATTCAAGCTTATGTTCAAACTGTTTCCGTAACAGCGATAACAAAGGGTTCTTATAAGCACTAATTGCATTCGAGAATCCTAACTCTCGCAATGTAAACGCAATCGAATCCGATCCTTCGCCTACAGATAAAACCCTAGCACCAAACCCTAACATTTGATTACTTATCAGCTCTCTAATGACTCCAACAGTCAAATTCTCACCATCAACACACGCAATCGAGCCGATATTCAACGAACATTTATCAAAATCGATACGAATCGACTCGTTCGATCGAATCTCGTTCGCAAATCGAGTGAACGAGAGTATAACCATTGCTAACACAAAGAATGTAGCTCTTGGAATCAACCTCCACGCGACTGATCCACGTAGGATCTGCCATTTTAAGGCCTTGAAATCCATTCCTGGTTTCTTAATTCCGTACAATTGGGTACAGTTTGTTTGGTAATTGTAACAATCGGTAAAATTGATTATAAATTTGAGAAATTGAAATTAAACAGGTGAAATTGGGATGTAAATTAACGAGTACAAAACCTGGAGGATGTGTGATTTCCACCCACGAGTAATACTATCGAATTTTGAAACCCTAACCAAGCCCTAACTGGAATTCGTTTCCCCATTGTTGATTCGAATAACTTGTGATTCATCATACAAACAAACACCTTACATAATTCCGAAATATAGATAAATTATTACATGATTTAAGAATTCGAATTGTATGCTAATGAATTGGGAATTTGATGGATGTATGGATCTGGAAGAAAATGTTGGAGCGAGTGAGAGTGAATTGTGTGAAACAAAAGGGGATGACTGGGGAAGGTTCCTATGATTGTGTGTTTTTATTAATGGATCCCTATCACATGCATGTGACTCCGTTTAATGATTTATGAGTCAACTCGGTTTAATCTTTAACTATAATATAATAAACATCTGTTGATGTTATCAAACAACCAATAAAACTCTTTAATTTTGACAAATTAACTAAAATTTAAGAATTAACGACATCGTCATCATAATTATGAATATATAACAATTATTCAATTTTATTTTATTTATCAATTTCCCGGCATATATCATATTAATTAATTAATTATATATATATATATATATATATATATATATATATATATATTCTTTAATAATAAAACATATAAATATTTCGTGTATATCCTAAAATTCCTTTTAATAATCTCTACGTATGGTTAATATTCTATCATCGCTATTATATTATTTTTTAGTTATTGAAATTGCTAGCTTTATTGACGATTATGGTTCTTTCCTTTTATATATATTTTTTGGATTTTGTTATTTGTAGCCCTAAGGCTACGTTTAAAGATTAATTTGTGCAAAATTCAGTGGTACATTAAGTTTGTTGAGAACAGTTATATTCAGGGGGTGGTTGGTTATTATCAAGGTACAAATAATTTATTCATGTCTGAATTTCTTATTCATAACCCTAAGGGCTACATTTAGCATTTTTCATATTATTTTTTTATCATATACACTAGGATTTTTCTAAACATAACCTTTAGAGCTGTCGTCAACGTGCTTAAAAGTGTTGTACCTGGCAGTTATATATTAATTCCAGGGGCAGTTATTTTTGTTGTACAATACTTTTAAGCGTATAAAAAGCAGCCCTAAGGGTTGTGTTTAGAAAAATCCAAAATATTTTTTATTAGGCATTGATGCCTTATGTAACTTGGATTTTTTTTTGCGAAATGTCCATGTTCAATTATGTTTAAGAAAATTTGGTTACTACTTATTACTACTATTGATGGTTGTCATATTAATCAGTTCTTATCGCCTAAAAGACGTTACAATTTCATGCAACTTCTAGGGTCAATGTCGCCTTTTTTGCAAGTATCTATGATTTTTTTTTGTTCAATTTATGGTTGTCGTACATGGAGGAGGTGTTCAAGAATCGACTTTCAGCTTTGCTAAGTTTCCGATTCAATTTGATTTGGGTTAATTAGAAATTTATATATATTTAATAATCTTAATAAATAAATATAATATATGAAATTCTTAGAATTATGTCATCAATTAAAAATTTTCAATTAGTCAATTAAGTTGCTCATTTTTACATAATTTTAAAGATAAAATCCCTTAAAAAAATTCAATTTTAATAAAAAGATTTAAATAATTATTAATAATATTAAATATATCAAAACAAACAAAAAGTAAAAAATAGAAGAGAAATCATTGTTTGATACTAAAGTCGACGAGTTGTACGAAATTGAAGTTTGATCTTTAAATCAAACAACTACTCTATTGCATATTTTTAAAAGATATAGATAATTACATTATTAGTATCATATTAGTAATATCATAATTATATTATATTTTAATTATATTCTAATTTGTACATTGAAAAAGAAGGTTGTCTTAATAATATATATGGGGTAGTAACCATCGTGTAATAAATAAAATTTAATACATATTATTATAATAAATTTATATTTATATTGGATTACAGCTATTCTCTACATAGTATACAGTTACAATTCATAGATGTATTTATGAATGAAACTTAATTTACTTATTAGCAATTATATTTATAGCTAATGTTTAAATATTTTTATACGGTTTATTGAAAGTGTTTACAACTTTACATTTTTTATATTGTATGTATTCAACTTTAAAACTTCTATTGTGTGTATTCAAGTTTTAAAATGTATGTTGTATGTATTTAGCTTATTATTGTACGTATAGAACTTACAAATAAAACGTCAATTTATTTAGCAAAAAATATGAAAATTAAAAATAAAAATACAATAGTATTTTAAGACTTAGATACGTATTATAGAAGGTTTAAAGTTAGATGTGTACAACAGTAAAAATTAGTGAAATTAGCTTTGGCAAATTCATACGTTGAATATACACACAAGTTTGAATATAAAATCAGTTACAAATTCAAAAGCCCGTGTATATACACGGGTTTGAAATCTAGTAATAATAATAGAAGGGTTAATTATAAATATCCCCTCCTTAAACACTACAAATATCATATATACTCAACTTAATTCAAAAATTACATATATATTCAAAATCTCAATTTATTTACAATCAAAATTCTAAAAATTCTAAATAATTATTTTTAAAGTAAGTAATGACTATTATACCATGTTCCTTTATATCTGTGTATTAAAACTCTACAATTCTGCGACAAATAAACCAAATTATTAGTTAGTATGTGATGAACTCCTGGATAAATCATAAGGTAGTTAATTGGCGATGTTTATTAGCTAGTGTTTGACATTAAATTAATACGTGGTCAAATTGTAGGATGGTCTCATGGTCATGGAGTTTACTTCTTCTTTTTTTTTTTTTTTTTTTTTTTTTTTTTTTTTTTTTTGAGTTTTCATGGAGGGTCCATGACATTTCGTTTGAATTGAATTACATATATTAAATTAATAAAATGTATTGAAACAAAGTAGGTGATCAATGAACTACATAAAATATTAGTATGTGTGTGATGAACGGATGATTAATTTTTACTTCTTTTTCTTTTTAGATTTAGGGTTTGATGAGAGAGGGGATATATAAAGGGATGAGGGTATAATAGTCATTAAATACTTTATAAGTAATATTTAAGATTTTTAGAATTTTAATTATAATTTAATTGAAGTTTTGGGTATATATGTAATTTTTGAATTAAATTGGGTATATATGATATTTGTAGTGTTTAAGGTGGGGATTGTAATTAACCCATAATAGAACTAGTTTGAAACCTGCAAAATTTGCGGGAGTCTTCAATGTTTTACTTTAGTTAGCGTGTTTTAAAATTAGTTATGCACCGTTTAATTGATGTTATGCGTAATTAAGGGAAATATGAAATTAAACGTAGTAGCCGCACATTGACAATAAAATCATAATGTGTGAAAAAAATGCATTACAAATAAACGAAAACCAACCATGAAGCCAGTAAGATAGTTAAAACGCTTAAAAATATAAAGTTTTTTTTTGTTGCTTTTACAACTATATTGTCGTGTTTTCCAGAGCTACAATTTGAAAATTGATGCAACCGGGAGCGTAACTTTCAAGGATAACGAATTCACCACCAACTAAATCATGGTAGGTGCAGAAAAAAATCCCACGTCCATCCAGTGAAATTGTTGATTCGTTATTTTTAAGATTGAAAGACAAGCAAAAGTATAATGTATAAAGTTAGCTTA
The DNA here is from genome assembly GCA_963930675.1 of Gnaphalium uliginosum. Lineage (NCBI taxonomy): Eukaryota > Viridiplantae > Streptophyta > Magnoliopsida > Asterales > Asteraceae > Gnaphalium > Gnaphalium uliginosum. The sequence goes on along the minus strand of OZ005680.1, from coordinate 18,308,039 downwards.
TGATTTTGCAAGTAGGTGCTAGATCATATGAGGCTATGATATGTATTTATACTACAATTGTTACCTAGCAAAATTAAAATACATTTAAAATTGGAAAGATGGGAAGGAAAAACTAAATTGGTTCAAATTGTTGAAAAAAAATCGGGATATATTGTTTAATAAAAATAAGATTTCTTCCATGATACATAAACCCATTTAATTGAAATTTCTTTTTGAATCTCATCATTAATTATTAATATTCAGTTACCAATTACATGCAATTTGAAAATGATAATAAATTTATTTAATTTATTTAAATAACGATACATACACATTTAATTGAAATTGATTTTTGAATCTCTTCCTTAATTATTAGTATTTAGTTACCAATTATACATGAAACTTTCAAAGATTAGAAGTTAATGTAACCAATTGAAGTGATAATGAATCGATTTAAATTTTAAAATAAAACTAAACTAATCGGAGATCATTAGAGTGTTATCTCGGCGACATTCCGGTATGGAGTGGTGAGACCGGCATATTTTTGCAGTCCCACAGTGTAGCCAGCACATTCATTGGTGACATTAAACATCGACACCTTTATCTTAAAAACGATTTGCTGATTAACGTAGGAATCCCATTCAGTTGGCACCACATACGTTTAATTATTATATGAAAATGGTTAACTGTACCTTCTTCGTCTTCATGTTCAGCCATGCTCAACTGTATTCTTCAGGAACCTAGCCACGATATCACCAAATCGTGTCCGTATGACACATTTTCATAACAGCAGAGACGAGGAAATCGGTCGCACAAATCGTGGTTTCAATAAGAAAAAACAAATCGGCCGCACAGATCTTTTTTTCAAGACCTTTTCTTCCATCGGCTATTCAAATTAATTAAATCAAATGGTTTATGTGTTATTGCTAATATAGATATGTTTGTGGAAGTCAAAATAGATCGGCCGCACATATCTATTTGTGGAAGCCACTTTTAGATCTGTTTGTTAATATAGAACTTTTAGTCAAAACATGTGTTAATTAATTATATATTAATATAGATGGAAGACAAATTAAGTTAAACTTTGAAGGGTTTATTGTGACAAATAAAAATAGATTTGAGGATGGTAAGTTAAAAGTACTCAATGGCATATTGGTATTTTATTACACAATTAATGAATTAAAGTATGTCATGTTTTAATCTAAGGGTTGATTAGAGAAGTATTATCTTCAAATTAAGGGGGGGAGATTCTTTAACGGTTTTTCTTATATATATTAACTAGCATTTAAACCCGTGTACACACACGGGCTATTAAATTTTTATTTATTTTTTATAATTATGCAAACAATGTATATAATTAAATTCTAACATTTTATCTCAGTTTAAAATTTTAAAATTAAGCTTAAAATTAAATTATTTATGGTCGAATGTATATATTAAACAATCTAAGTTGACAAAAAATAATAGAAAAAGATTGATAAAAAGAATAAAAAATTTCATATCTTCAACTGTGAGCATATATAAAAGAATATTATAATAGTTAAAAGTTGTCAATTATACTCAAATAATAAAATATTAACTTCAAAGTTATCTCAATAATCGCTAAAACAACGTTCTTTTCCAATCATTATTATTATCTGTACAAATTAGAATATAATTAAAATTAAAATATATTATAATTATAGATAATAATATAATAATAATAAACTAATTATGTATATATTTCAAAAATATGGAATAGAGTAGTTGTTGATTTAAAAATCAAGCTCATGCTTGTCACATTACATAGTAGTCGATTCTTTATCTTCTTTTTTACTTTTTGTTTGTTTGGATTTATTTAATAATATAATTAAATTAATTATTTATATTTCTTTTATTAAAATTTAAAAGTTTAAGATGTCTTATTATTAAACTGATGTTAACTTTAGGGATCTAATTGACTAATTGAAAATTCTTAATTGACGTTATCATTAATGGATTTTCTATATCTAATTTAAGATTGTACGCATGTTGTAAATTTGCAAACCGAATTAAATTATTATGGAATATTGATCTAGCTACTCGACGGATCGCATGATATTTGAGAATTATACAAATGTCTATGGAATGAATATTTAAATATAGATTAATATATCTTTTTTTAGGAGTTATCTACAATTAGCTTTTATTATATTTAATTAGCTTTAATTGATTTTAAATAATAATTTATGATGTCATCATATACTTAATTTTAACTAATTTAACAAAATCAATCAATTTTATTGGTCAATTGGATGTATATACACGGTCTGATAAATTTGTAATTATTTTTTAAAATTATTAAAAGAATCCTTATATGTTATGTGATATATTAGAACATTTTTATGAATTAAGAGATATTCAATATTGTTTAGAATTAGAATATTTTTAAGTAGTCTATATTGAAATTGTGAGAATAGATCATAAATTTTCAACGGCGATAAGTATTTTATGTAAGTCAAAATACATTTAATTGTAAGGTATATAATTATACATAAGCAAATGTGATATATTAGAACGTTTTTATTAGTTAAGAGATATTCAATATTTTTTGGAATTAAAATATTTTTAGATAGTCTATATTTAAATTGAGAGTGTAGATCGTAAATTTTCAACGGCGATAGCATTTTATATAAGTCAAAATACACTTAATTGTAAAAGGTATTTAATTATACATATGCAAATGAATAGTTTGAAGTAATAATAGCAGGTTGCAATTATAAACGATTACGTTGAATACGGATCATAAATTATATCCGTTGTAAGACCTCTTTATACACCATATTTGTCGTCTTATTTGTTTGGTGGCTATCCTTGTCACAAATAAATTATTTATTGCGTTTGAAATTATGTGTTTTAATTTTCACTCTAAGAAAGGAACCTCCTTTGAAAAAGAAAAAATTCCTTGTGTACGTCATGAACCTGAATTGATATGGTGTTATTTGATTGAGTTGCCAAATAGTTATCATTTTCAAGAAAAGAATTAAGATTATATCGAGTTCAGTTCTATAATAGAGTTAAGGAAAAAACATAATTTATCAAGTAACTTTCTTAGCAAAGAGTGAATTAGTCGGTTTTTTCATATTCGAGTGCAAGTCTTATTAATGTGTTTAATAAAGTGAATAATCCAAACTATATAATAAAAGTTTTTGATCAAACCATATAGGTGTCCTTGGTTTAATGTTAAAATTACTTCTTTTCCATTTTATCAAGTTAAGATGTCAACAGGAAAACATATTAGATCATCAGTTTTACTTTATATTTAAAATTAAATGTATAAAGTGTTGACATATGTTATTATACTCTATATATTTTTAAACATTAAATTCTTATATTAAAAATTGGTAATTTTAAAAAAAAAATATTTTTAAAACTTGGTGAAGTTGAGGGACACAATTGAATAATTGAATATTTATAAATTGATGACATCATAGAGGTGTTTACTATATTATATTTAAGATATAGATGAAATTTTTTGATATTCTCAGTCAACTCATCCACTTAACTCGTATGGTTCATATATAAGACATTTTTTTCAAATGGACATTGATCCCGAATAAAATAAGCACCGGGATCACGGTAATTTAAAGCCAATAAAATCCTACCACGTAGCATCAATATCCCACAGGTCAACCAAATTCCCGCAGCTTGGTTCAAAAGCAAAATACCCGCAGTTTTTCAACATATTCCGCAGGTTTTTCAGATACCCACGATTTTTCCAATCTCATTACTTTTCCTTTGTTGTTTCGAGCGAGAATTACTAGTTTATCATTTTGAAACCAAATTGCGACCACTTGTAGCGATTTCCGGCAACAACCTTTTGTGATTTTGTAGCGACTTAGCGGTAATTTTGGTGGTGCGACTTGTAACGACATGGTGGTAATTTTCTTGCAGAGACTTGTAGCAAGTTGGTGGTGATTTTGTATGTTATGTTGGTGGTGATTTTGGTTGTGGTGATGGTGTGTGGTACATCCTTTTGAATCGGGCAATCTCATTCATGGAGGTAAGTATTGTGTTAATTTGTATCTCTTTGTTTTTTTTTTATTTGTTGAATTTGAATAGATATGACATAGTATGAATTGCTAATTGTTTGGATATAAATGTCATACACACAGGGTCGGTCCTAAGCTTTTTGGTGCCCCGGGCGAGACGAAAAATATATGCCCATAGTAAATGTAGTAAAAAAAACATCGTCCTATATTTTGAGGGTTAGTTTAGAAACTCTTCAGACAGACGGTTTATCCAAATATCAATTTTTTATTAAATAACTAAAAAGTTACCATTTGAGAAGATAAACTACATACTACACGTTAAGCATAGTTCATTTAAAACGTTGTGTTATGTGTCTTTTTCAAGCAAAACACTAAGCCTACTATACATAATATTTAGTTATAGGTCTAATGTAAAATGGTTAGGTTAATATGTTCAGAAATTTAAATTTCGAATATATATTTGGTAACATCTTGTGTATTTGTTATTTAAACTAGTAAAATAAGAGTATATCTTTTATGCTTTCTATATAAAGTTCTTTAACTTCTGAAAATTTATATTCAAGTTAAAATGTTAATTTTCACAAATTCAAAGGCATAAAAGATATCCTTTTAGCATAATAATAGTTAAAAACTTAAAATGGTTTTCACGATATTCACATGTATTTGTTGCAATAAAAAAAATGTTGCAATAAAAAAAAAAGTGTACTCTTTTATAAATAAGGGGTTAAAGAGTAAAACCTTAAGAGTTGAGGGTGAAATTATATACAGATATAATAATGGAAGGGAAGTAAATGCTAAACAAGTAATTAGGTGGGCCATATGGTCATCTTCCCCACACCACTTTTCTCACACTTCTCTGCAAAATGATTTCTCCATTTAAAGCAAATCTAAATCTTTTATTTTTTTCTCCATTACTTTAGATCTCACTATCTAAAATATATTTTATACACTAAAAAAATCATATAACTTTAAAATTTCAAAAAAACAGTTTTAATATATCATTAAATTTCATATTCAAACATAATTAGATCTAGCCCCGAAAAACTCGACGCCCTCTGTATGTGTGATGCCCTGGGCGGTCGCCCAGGGCCGGCCCTGCATAAACACATGCTGAAATCATGGGTACTAAACAAAATACCCGTTGTATTTTGAAGAAAAATGCGGGATATGTGAAAAAAAATGTGGGTATGTCAATTGTGAATAAATCAACGATATTATTGTTTAACGGTGGCAATTCCGTTAATCTGCGGGATTTCATGTACACGTGACGGAGTGTCACTGGGTTATAATTGCCGCAGGAGCTAAATGGGAGGTAAATGAGTGAGTTGACTAACCATATCAAAAAAATTCTAATACGATCATTTGTGTGAGTTTGACTCGGTTATATAGTACGGAGTAATGATTTATGAGTCGACTCGGTATGATATGTTTTGACTCAGTTTTAATCACTTCTGAGTTAAACTTGGTTTGATGATTTGTGACTTGACTCGGAATACATAGTATCATCATTTTTCTCTCATGTATCGGTTGCAATTCTGGTCGGGGAGAGCCTATAAATTTGTTGAACGTTGTTGATATTGCAATTATTTAGTATTAGGAAATATATTAGATTAAGGCAACTATATGTGTAAGTCAGGGTTCACTACATCTACGTGTTTACTATTATGGTACTATATACATAGTTGTTAAATATACGTAAAATACAAAATATTGACATGTTTTTTTAATTATTTGTTACCTTTAAGTTAACTTATTAACCTTAAGCGGGTTAATAAGATATTGTTATTTGATTTGATTTGATTTAATTTGATTTTGTAGGCTTAACGGGTGCATGATTTGCAACGTATCTTTATGAGTTTATTCACATTAATAAAAAAAAAAAAAGGTAATTGAAGGGTACCTCTAACCCTCGTATCATATTTCAATAGTACACGTCCGCCTCATTCGCAAGGAGCATCAACGCCAGACAAATCACATGTCCACAAATCACCCACATATGCTGAGGAATGGATTCGAATACCTGACATGTCGGTCACAGATGTAAAATCTGCGTTTACGATGACGGTACCACTTGAGCAAAGACCAATTAATTATTCACTTTAATATAGGGGTATAAACCAAGAAATTTGTACTAAAATAATAATTAACAAATCTGAATTCAACGTCCATGTTCATGTTGAAAGAAAAATTTTGTAGTGTAAAAATCTTAGTCATATAAGATACGGTGTGGTTCCGGAAAGAAAAAAAAAGACAAGTTAGTTAGGAAAATAGGATGTCAATGGGAAGGTGCATCATAGTTAAAAATTAAGGTTTCATCATAGTTAAAAATCAAGTGCATCATGTGAAAATCAAGTGCATCATAATAAAATATATTTCAGCTGTCAGAATTCAGCAGCAACAGTGACAACCGGAATTTGGCGCCTCTGGTGGGGCGGTAGCTTTTAGTGAGCTTACATCGTAGTTAAAAGTCAGGTGCATCATAGTTGCTTCTATTCTCTTCCTATCTTTCTATCCAAAACCTCTTTTACATTAGATCCAATTTTCTACAAGATACTCGTATATATGAAATTGGATTTTATACAAAAGATGTTTTAGGTAGGAAAATAGGAAGAGAATGAAAGTAACTATAATGCACCTGACTTATAACTATGATGCACCTTGCTTTTAACTACGATGTTGGCTGACCACCAGTCACCGCCTCATCTACTATCGCCGAATTATGACTGCCACGTTGGTGCCAAATTCCAGTGGCGGGAAAATATATTATTATGATGCACTTGATTTTTAACCATGATGCACATGACTTTTAACTAACATTTAACTATGATACACATGAGTTTTGATTATAATGTACTTTTTCATTGACTTTCTATCTTCGTAACTAATCTTATTTTTTTCTTTAAAACTACACCCTATTATAAATAATGCTTTACGATATTACAAAATTATTTTCGCGACCACTTAAAAAAGCTCACAGGAGTCGTAGCAGCTAAAATAAACAATCTACCATATGACTATGAGGATGAGGATTATGAGCGGCTAAGGTACTCGGCGAGTCGGCGGGTTGACTCGGATACTGTCGGTGAGCTAACCATGGAATTAATTTAACTGGGTGAACAACGTTTCCCTCAATAAATATAAACCATTTGGTTGCCGCGTCTTATCAATCATAAACTAGTTTAGAACCCACAAAATTTGCGGGACTCTTCAATTTTTAACTGTAGTAAGCTTGTTTAAAAAATAGTTAAAATAGTTATGAAGAGTTTAATTGATATTAAGCGTGATTAACGGAAATATGTAAAGACACGTATAATTAAGCGTGAGTAAGGGAGATATGAAACCAAACATAGTAGCTGTACATTGACGCCAAAATGATAATGTGTGAAAAAATGCATTACAAATAAATGAAACCAAGCATGTAGCTAGTAATAACATAGTTAAAATACTTTTAAAATAGAAAGTTTTTTAGTTGATTTTACAACTATAGCGCTGTATCTTCTGGAGCTATAATTTGAAAATTGATGCAACCTGGGGCGTAACTTTCTAGGATAACGCATTCACCACCAACTAAATTATGGTAAGTGCAGAAAAAATCCCACGTCCATCCAGTGAAAGCTGCCCCAATCAAGGCTCCCGTGTCTGGGTCAGTTGTGAAGGACACGCTGACATGCCATTCCATATCCTCAGATCTTAGTTTTGTCATCTTCTCGTGACCGTCAAGAAGGTAGTGGGCACATACCCGTGGTTAACAGACTGCAAATGGAGATGATCATGTTAATTATTTCATCACATGCATTTTATATGTCGTTTAGTGTATAAAGGGTAGTTCTCATTGTGTATGAAGCTGCAGTCTTACATATTTCCAATGATTCAATGAATTCTCCATACCTATATTATAAAAGTGAAAAAAAATACTTACTTGTTTTTTACCCGGTAAGTCACTCATGACAATCATACAACGTTTGTTTGGGCTGCCTTCATTTGCTTCACCAATAATCTCTATTCCATGAGTATCATACCCAGTTACGTATAGATATTCCTCTCACGCTTCATGAGATGCAGAACCGTCAAACGATTATCAAAGCTTTCAAGAATAAGATCCTGCCATACTTTTCCCTTCAACAAAAGTGCACCGCCGGATGACCCGTAACTTATGTCCACATTGTATACCCCTTGGTAAGTGGACACTCTTGTATTTAACAAATTTCCATCTACCAACGCATTCATAAATTTGTTTGGCACAATCTGCAAGGGACCAAGTATTTAACAATTTTAGATACTTATAACAATAACAATAATGAATGCACTGAAGAGATGCTAGATACTCACTAAGCTTTCACTAAGATTTTAGATACTTATAATGAATGCACTAAGTATTTAACAATTTTAGATACTTATAACGTTTGTTTGAATATATTTAGCAAAATATAGGCAGCTCATTGCTTCATAGTTTGATGGTTTTTCCTGACTTAAAATGTGATCACCAAAAACATATATATTATAATTTCAGTTACATTTTCATGCAAGTATCCCATTATTTAAAAAGGCAAAAGGAGTACAAGTTGTATTACATTATCTCATGATGTACAAAATAATCTCACAATAACTGTTATCAAAATTGAAGTAGAAGTACCTTTGCTTCATATTTGCATTTTAACTGCATTCATCAGTTTGCATTTTAGCATATTTGACTTTTTCATTAACTTTCTATCTTCGTAACTAACATTATTTTTTTCTTTAAAACTACACACTATTATAAATAATGCTTTACGATATTACAAAATTATTTTCGCGACCACTTAAAAAAGCTCACAGGAGTCGTAGCAGCTAAAATAAACAATCTACTATATGACTATGAGGATGAGGATTATGAGCGGCTAAGGTACTCGGCGAGTCGGCGGGTTGACTCGGATATTGTCGGTGAGCTAACCATGGAATTAATTTAAGTGGGTGAACAACGTGTCCCTCAATAAATATAAACCATTTGGTTGTAGCGTCTTATCAATCATAAATAACAATTAAACTATGGTACTTTTTGTCTTCATACTACATATTTACTTTATTTTCTTCTTCTCAAATTGGGGGTGGGAGGGAATGTAAGATATATGGATTTGTAGTTGGTGGAATTATTTGATTTTTGGACTCGTTGATTTTGATGGAATTTGAGAAATGAAAATAATTAGGGTTTTAATTTTTGATATTGGGGATGAAGGATGGGTAAAATCAGGGATTGAGAGGGTGTTTTTATGGTCCATTCGTTAAGTTAAATGAAAGATACTTAGCGAAAATTAACAAAAGCTAAATGTGTACAGGTAAGCTTTTGATTAATAGAATGAGTAAAGACTTTTTCTACATTTGACTGTAGAATCAGTTCCAGTATTTTAATTCGAGTTACGTAGAAGATACTAAAAATAATTAATGATAAAAGGAAAACTATCTCCCAAATGTTTGAAGGAGTTTGCCCAAATTGCATACCTTTGTTTGCCTAGTGATCCGAAAGAACGCCCTTCAATGTCTGAAGTAGTGGTAGCACTTCAGCTGTAACTATCAATACAAGAGAAGTTTGAAAATTAGGATTGTTTAGATTCACTTGGAAGATGTCAAAATATATTGTTCTCCCAACAAAGGAAAACTACGGTACAATTGTGCATGTGGGTATTACTTGAGGAATCATATGTTTGTAATTTAATAGTGTTAACCTTAAGCAGTCAGTCCTTTTTTTTTTGTCACAATTGATCTGCTTTACCCTCTCAAAAAAACATTTAAATTTTTTATAATGCTGGCTGCTTTTACATTTCGCTCATCTGGTGCTCTGATAAAAAGTGAATGATGCCATGTCACCTTTTGAGTCAACTGAAATACAAAGGTCAAAAAGTGTAAATAGATGATTAACTCGTATCTGTAACAACAGGATGCCGAGATTTTCTTGGTTCTTATTTTTGTTTGATTGTTGGTTTTATATAGGTACCTTATGATTATAGAAATGTTATATACAATGTATATTTTGGACGACCTTTTTTTCTCGTTTTCAGTGAGTTTTGTAAACAACTATCACATGTGATACAAACGACTATTATATTACACGTGATACTAACGAGTATCACATGTGATACTAATATTATACAATTTTTAAAATTCATAAAAAGTCATCGAAAGTATATCATGTTTATAATTTTTCAACGAGTCATTCTTGAGATATTTAATTTTTAAAAATGCGAGGAAAAGTGGGTTTTGTGACACGTGACACATTGTTATTGGTTTTTTCATTCTCATCAAAATTCTCATCCTCATTTGATCATCACTCTAGTAAAATAATGTCAAGCTTTTAGATTTTGATGTTGCAAAGTTAATCCATAGATTCAACATAGCAGATCGATCGACTTATAACTCAACTACAGCTGGTAAGTGGCATTCTGTTTCCTTTGCCTCTTTGGTCATGTATACTACATAACCTTCTTTAGTTTGATCGATGAATCAAACTTTTAAAAGTTTATATTTGTATGTATCAAACTTTCAGCTATTGCTATTGTATCCGGCCTCTTATAACTTGTAAACTATTGACGTGTCACCGATTTTTATGATATGACAGATGATGTGACAACTAACATAACTGTCACTTAAGCAGAAAATAGTGATTACCAGATAAAGAAGTCATCAGATACGGATACATACAATTCAATAAGTGGAAGTTTGATACGTGAAATAGTTACTTTTAAAATTTGATATACAAGTGTAATGCAATAAATTTGTATCATAAATTCTATTTATTTTCCAGGCTCGTGGTGGCAACGTGGCGGCAACAACTGCGTCTGTGTGATGTCAGTGGCCTTGGAATGTTACTAATGGAAATACTTACAGGGCAACCAATCCATAGTAAAGGAGAAATGAAATTTGTAGAAAAAAGACAATTTTGTGGTGAAGTTGCTAAAATGTCAAATAAGATGATCGAGGATGTTGTAGATAAGCGAGTAAAACTAAATGCTTCTCAAATTGAGACTGCACGTGAACTTCTTAATTCCTTGATACTAAATTGCACTAGAGACAACTACACAATGGAACAAGCAGTGAATGAACTCAAACAAATATATTGCCGAGTGACAGAAATGTAACAGTTTAAATTCCTAGTTCATGTTTTGCTTTGCGTGTGTGATCCAACATTGATTTACACACTCCACAATCAATTTCCCATGGGGAGACTTAATATCGTGTTATAAAACTCGATCCAAGAGTATGCAAGTAAGTCCGTTTCTTTTGGTTTGAATTCGATGACATACAACTGATGCATATAGCTCTGAAGGATGATCTGATTTTCCAGAAAACTTACATAAGAAAACTGTTCTTTGATTATGGAGTGGAAGTGCTACAGATGCTTACTAAGTCATTGGTACTTATTATTACAAGTGAGCGGTTAAAAATAGTACATGTTTCGCTCTTGCAAGTTGATGAATTTTTTGCACAAGTTGATTAGAAATATTCAACTTTTTAACCATGATAATTATTTTAACTATCAACATAAATCTCAGCTCACTGCCAGTTAATTAAGATGCAAGTTCTTAACCCCCAGGACTTTAACATTTCTTGTTTATGTTTTACTGTTAGTTTTATATTAACGTGCTACCGGTAGATCTAACATAAGGGTTTGACTATTTTGTGTCTAACTGCATACGATAATACACATTAATTAATTCAAACTAATAGGTTACCCGCGCTATGCAACTGAAATAAAAAAGTATGGTGATTATCAGTCACGTGTCGTTTATTGAAAAACAAGAAGTTAATGCAACTCAATACGAATAGTCGTATAACAACACACTTGTTCATTGTTTTTATGTTGATTTTAGTAACATGTAGAATTGTTGTTACAAAATATTTGAGAATTCAAACCGTGGAAGAAAATTTACAAATTAACATCATTTTCATATTCCGCCAAAAGCAAAATGATATTTCAAATAAAGCCCTATTTAATATTTTTATAAAATAGAATTTTAACAATATATTTGTTAAAAATGAATTTTAGAAAAACAAAGGACCTAAAGATAAATAGTTTTAAGGTTTAAGAGAGAGAATACTAAACCTTTTATATGCAAGTATAGATATTTACGTATTTAAGTTCATTCTATTTTTAACAATAAAAATTGAAGTTCATTAACTAGTTATTATCTTATGCAATTATGTCAAAACAACGTGTACTACGATTATTCTTTCTTTTTAGATGTGTACCAATCATTTTATTGATATACTAGGGAAGTCTTTAGCCGTGCATATGCACGACCCAAAATATGATAACTGAAACTGTAATAGAAATAATTATTAGATCTATAATTATACAAAATAAAATATGCAACCGATGTGAATAAATATGAAACGGAAGATGAAAAGGAAAAGGATCATGTATCAGAGGATGTACTGTAATTTATTTTTGACCACACATTTCAAAATTGTGATTGTTTGTTGATCGTTAGGATTGTTAACACTGACCATGATTACATTGATTTTTATACCATACATTTAACCTATATATAAAGTTTACTAACCTGGGGTTTAATATAAGGTAAATGATGGCCGATTAGAAGACTCTCCTAGTTCTTAACAATATTATGAAATTTCATATCGGGAAAGTTCAACAATAAAAATTGCATAGCAAATCAAATGTGTTTTGATGGGAATAAAAAAATAATTGACATTAATATAAGAGCTATCATCGCGCCACAAGAAATTAATATGAGAGTTATCCACTAATCTTCATTAACATTTATGAAAATGGTAGATTAATCTAAAAATATCATAAGCTAAACTATAAAATACAAAAGAAGGAAAAAGCTTAAATTAAGCTAAACTACAAACTATATAAACACTAAAAGTATTATTTTTTTATATAATGTAATTTTTAAGAGTGAAAAAGGTAATGTAATACTAAATAAATAGCTATCTAAAAGTATAATTTTTTGTATAATATAATTTTTAAGAGTGAAAAAGGTAATATAATAATAAATAGCTATTATAAAAAAATTAAGAATAATTAGAAATATGATATTATTCGGGAAAGAAAAAAAGGAAAGAAAACATATTTTAACTTGTTGACTCGAACTTCTGATCTTTAGAACAAATTTGTGTGCCACCTACAAACCAATCTACACAACCAATTTGTTAATTTGTTTCATAATTAATATTAATATTAATATATAGGAAGTCAATTTGTTTTTTGTGAGCTAACAAAAGATGACACATGGCGACCCATGAGGATGCTACAATAAAAAGAGATTCTTTGTGCCACCCATCTGATAATTAGTTGCTCTATTATCTAATTTATATTTAACCACATTCAAGTTTTTTTTTTAATATGACACGTGACTGCTTTTAAATCTGCCACAGTAAAAAGACATTTCTTTCTATAGATAGATAGATAAAAAGACATTCCTTTCTATAGATAGATAGATATTTAGCATCTATTTTAAGCATACATATTATTATATATTATTTTTCTTTTGACAATTTAATCAATTCATTTTAAGAAATAAATGTGTGTGATAATTTTAATTAAAGTTGGAGAACAAAATAACTATTAACAAAATTAAAGATCATACTACTAACCCATTTAAGAACCAAACCATTGTGATTAAGGTTTAAGTGTTAAGAAACCAATTAACAAAACTTTAAGGGTTAACGAAACAAAAGTTAATGAATGTAAGACTTCAAATTTTAATACAAATGATATATTGACCCTTCATTTGTTTTACATTAACTCAGACCATCATATAAGGTGTTAAAAACCCGTCAAAATGTAAAAATAGGTTGAATTGTATCAATTTAGTGGGTTTGATCCATGGTCTGGAAATTACTATATCATTATCCAGTTCGGTTTACAGTTTTTAATAGTTTAGTGGCCAGTTAAACTAATATGGACCGTATAACAGTAATATAGTATATCGTTAAAAGAATCTTTATATATATATATATATATATATATATATATATATATATATATATATATAATAATTAAAAACAGAATACCATGGAGGATTCTTGACTATTGATTGGGTTCTTTTCTTTGCGATCTAATGGTCTAGATTTTTTCCCCCAGATAATTACACTTTTAACTCCTAATTTGATTTATTACTTGCGACATTTAAATTGAAAAATCATATGGAATCTTTGTCAGGTAATACTTATCTATTATTTGTTTAATTTGTTTAATAAATAAATAAATAACCGGCCACTTATTAGGGTTTTAACCCATCGATATATCTTCTCTGCCACATGCCCACATCCATCAACAATTTGTCCTCCGAGAATAAGAACCAACAAATGGAGGTTAATTCTGTTAATGCTTTTGTTAGATTAATTTGATTATATAGTTTTTGACTGTGTGTTATGTATAGGTGAACATGTTATCAAACGTTCATACCAAAGAAATTGATTGAACCATACATGGGGTGGACGTTCTACTATCCCCATGGAAGAATTTGTATTCAAACCATGTACTTCGAGGCATGGACCAACGCAGCAATGCTTCTTTGTTTGTAAGCGTACTTGACTTTATATTTTCTTATTAATCGATAGGTGTGTACCTCACACTTCACACTTCATATTAGCATGTATTTTTTAATATTGTAATATACTTTAAGCTTAGACCATAATCATTGATCGACCTTCACCTTCCTATACAACAGCCTCATCTGCACTCATCGATCGAATTAATCTCATATCTCAACCGATTTTAATTCAATCCAATACTTTTATTCAATCACCCATTTCATCAATTCATTCAAGTAATAATTACTTTTCTCTATACAACAACCCATTTTTACATTTTGCCAGATGTATAACTTGGGTAATAACTATAGAGCATTTTTTGATGACTATAAAAGAAATACCATACTCCAATAATTATATAGTGTGATTTTTAGTGTTGAAAATCTACTTTGGGGCATGGTGTGACAACCGGCACATAGTCGTATTAATTACCTTAAGCTTGATTATCATTACTTGTATTTAATTTGATATAGGACTAAATACAATGAAATTTTGGTATATTTATATATACACGTACGTAATTAATTGAAATTACGCGAAACGATCGGATGGAATCCGACACTATAGATACGGACGTTGGTGAAAAACATTTTCTTAAATAACGTAACTATATTAAATAATCGTTATTTAACTTATACGTTATACGTTTCGTATAAAACGTACCGTACGCGACAAAAATGCGCGAATCACGCCCGACAACCGAACGAAACACGATTTATATTTCGTTCACTTAAAATGAAGTATTTTAAATAAAACTTCAACCAAAAATTACGCGGATAAATCGTTAACGAAAAATTGGAATAATAAACGTTTAACGTTTAAACGAACGACGAAACGAACGGGTAAACGAGCACCGCGTGTAACGTAAACTTGGGGAACAAGATTTAAACCATCCACACCCATGTGGGCCCCCCAAGAATGCAGCCATCCCCCCTCCTTACACCCCATACCTCTCCCCGTCCCATTAAACCCCTTACCTCCTTACTCACTTTCACACACAAACACATTCCCATTTTCACACTCCATCTTTCCCTCTCCCTCTTCTCTCTCCCTGAGATTTCCAGCCCTCAAGCAACCCCCAATCATCACCACAAACCACCACCATAAACCACCAAAGTACCATCTCTTCGGTTTGCAAGAAAACGCAAGGAAACGAGCTTCCAACTTCCATTTCTTCGTGTTTTTATCATCTTCTTTGTAAGAAACTTCATCTCCCTTTTATCTTACTTGGAACATGTTTATTTTCGTGTTATAATGTCCATTTAACAAGATCATGTCCAAAAACAAAGTCGAAAAACATTTTTACAAACACAAAATGTTAACACTTTTCTAGGCAGAAACTTAGCCCGACTTCAAGGAGAAGTTTCGTACTCAAAAATTAACGAAAATGGACGATTCAAAAGACAAAAACTAAGTTTAAGGTGTTAGCTTTCAGATCCAAGTGGTTTCGTAATTTTTCGACACCGTTTGATGCCTGAAAACGATTTTACAAAAACATGTCGCATTTCTCTCTCGGGTGACAGATTTTTGACCCAACTTCTCGAGTCCATAACTCGAGCTACACAACTCCAAACGACATGAGGTTTTCGTCTAAACCTCACTAAATGTGTTGGCTGCAAAAAGTTCTTCTATAGTCTTGCTTGAAAATACACGGATTTTCCCAGAAAAATAGATCTTTGAACTTGTATCCAGATTGGTCAAGATTGGACCTCAGAGGACAAATGGAATTATTAAAAATACTTAGACTTATCCAAAAATTTTAGAAAAATTACTGAAAGTAGCCAAGACATAGGGGAACAAATGTTATTTTTCTTGGATTTTATCTCGACACTTTAACTAGTCAAAACGAGCCACGAAAAACGTATAATTTTGAAGAAACAAACCCCCGGGGACTGTTTTGACACATAATTGAAAACGACACTTTCGGGTTAACCATAAAACGTAACTCTAATTTTTATAAGTCCTAAAAACATATTTAAGAGTCATGTAAAAGTTTCGGGTCAAACCGAACATGTTTGACCAAGTTCCCGAACCCGAAAACACATCAGACCCTTTGTGTCGCACCAGACCCAAATCGAGTGCGACACTAACCATGTGTCGCTATTTTAAAACCAACAGTATTAAGTTGTGTCGCAACCTGCGACACAAAGCCTAGTGTCGCTAGCCAGCAGTACTAACTTGCGACACTACCCTTGTGTGGCAACATTTATAACTGGCAGTACTAACATGCGACACTACCCCTGTGTCGCACATCTATTTGAAATAACTACTTGCGACACTAAGCCAGTGTCGCAACCATTGCAAGTGTCGCAGTAACCCGCGACACTAACCCTCTATGTCGCTTAAAACAATTTGATCAAGTCTATGTTTTCACAAAGCATTAAACACGCGTAACCACAAATAACAACGAGTATTTATATACGACGTTACATGCAATACATATGCTCTTATAAGTATACAATGAAACAAACATAATAATAATGTCTTCGGGAACTATTATTACAAAACGTCACCAACGGTCCGTACATGTTTTCTAAACACAAACGATAAACAAACTTTGGACATAACTAGTTGAGTGGACAACTAGCATGGATGATCTTTTGAGACACCTGCTTACTTATAACCTTATGCGTTTAGGGCGCTAGAAGGTTACATTCGAACACACGTTTATTGATATAAACGCTTACTTACAAGACTCAGGTGAGTCTCATAGCCCCATTTTTACTTTTACTGTTTTACTTACTTTGGGGTGAGAATACACTGCTTTGTTTTTATGAACACAAGTACTATGAATACTTATACGGATTGCATGGGTAACTAAACCAAACTACGATGGTCTCCAACAAATATCATAGTCCGTTAATGTGACAACCGGTACTTAAGGGTAGCTAATTTCCTTAAGCTAGAAACGTATTACTGTGACGATGACTTCGTGGTTTACTGCGACGCATCACATCAAGGACTTGGTTGTGTGTTAATGCAACGAGAAAAAGTCATAGCCTACACCTCCCGACAACTCAAAATCCACGAGAAAAACTATACGACTAATGACCTGGAGTTAGGAGCCGTAGTTTTTGCACTTAAAATCTGGAGACACTACTTGTATGACACCAAGTGTACTATCTTCATCGACCACAAAAGTCTCCAACACATCTTTGATCAAAAGGATCTAAACATGAGGCAACGCCGATGAGTCGAACTGCTTACCGATTATGACTGCGAAATTCGCTACCACCCAGGCAAGGCTAACGTTGTTGCCGACGCCTTGAGTCGAAAAGAACGAGCGAAACCACTTCGAGTTCGAGCCCTTGGTATAACTATACACAATAACCTCACCACTCCAATCCATGCCGCACAACTCGAGGCGCTCAAGGAAGAGAACGTGAAAAACGAAGCATTACGAGGCATGGATAAACAATTCGAAATCAAACCCGATGGAGCCCGATACTTCTCGAACAGAATATGGTTACCAAGTTACGGAAACCTAAGGAATTTGGTGATGGATGAAGCTCACAAATCTCGATACTCTATACACCCTGGAGCCGACAAGATGTATCACGGCATCAAAGAGTCGTATTGGTGGCCCAACATGAAAGCTGACATAGCTACTTATGTCAGTAAGTGCCTTACGTGCTCGAAAGTTAAGGCTGAATACCAGAAACCCTTCGGATTACTACAACAACCGGAAATACCCCAATGGAAATGGGAACAGATTTCCATGGATTTCATCACTAAACTACCGAAAACACCAAGCGGTTGCGATACCATTTGGGTGATCGTAGACCGACTTACCAAATCTGCTCACTTTCTGGCTATCAAGGAAACTGACAAGATGGAATGTTTGACGCGACTCTATCTGAAAGAGATCGTGTCAAGACAGGGCGTGCCCATCTCAATTATCACTGACAAAGATAGTTGATTTACTTCTCGCTTTTGGCAATCGCTACAAAAATCTCTGGGTACCCGTCTAGATATGAGTACTGCTTTCCACCCGCAAACTGACGGCCAAAGCGAACGAACTATACAAACACTGGAGGATATGCTACGAGCCTGTGTAGTTGACTTCGGTAACTTTTGGGAAAATCACTTACTATTGTGCGAGTTTTCGTACAACAACAGTTATCACACCAGCATTAAGGCTGCACCATTTGAGGCACTTTACGGACGAAAGTGTCGTTCACCTATCTGTTGGACTGAGGTGGGGGATAGTCAACTCACCGGTCCTGAAATCATTCATGAAACAACCGAGAAAATCATAGGTATCCAAAACCGGCTGAAAGCCGCACGTGATCGTCAGAAAAGTTATGCTAACGTGAGACGCAAACACCTTTAGTTTCAAGTCGGAGACAAGGTACTATTGAAAGTGGCACCCTGGAAAGGTGTCATTCGTTTCGGTAAACGCGGGAAACTGAATCCCAGATACATCGGACCATTTGAGATTCTAGAAAGGATTGGTCCGGTGGCCTATCGACTGCAGCTACCTCACGAACTCAGTAGTGTGCACAACACCTTTCACATTTCTAACCTTAAGAGATGTCTGTCTGATGAGACACTTATTATTCTACTTGACGAAATCCAAATCGATGACAAGCTTCATTTCGTCGAGGAACCCGTTGAAATCATGGACCGAGAGGTCAAACGTTTAAAGCAAAGTCGCATTCCCATCATTAAGGTCCGGTGGAATTCTAGACGAGGTCCTGAATTCACCTGGGAACGAGAAGATCAGATTCGTCAGAAATACCCACACCTCTTCTCGGACCCCCCACAGACCGTGACCACCAGCTAATTTCGGGATGAAATTTCTCTAACAAGGGGAGAATGTGACACCCGACAAATTAGGCCATCAGATATACCTAAGATAGGTTATTTTTACTTGTAATTAGTGTGAAATAGGACTAATTAAAGTAACGCATTTTATATTGAATTATACGCACGTACGTAATTAATTTTAATTACGCGATTTCAATTGGATGGAATCCGACTCAATAAATACGGACGTTGGTGAAAACTTTCATAAATAACATGAATCTATTTTTAATAAAATAGTAGTTATTTACATTATATTATTATTGTACGATAATATACGAACATACTACGTTTTTGCATAAAACGAACCATAAGCGACAAAAACGCGCAAATCGAACCCAAAACCGAAAGAAACCCGTCAAATATTTTGAAAAGGTTCAATAATATATTTAAAAACATTTGGTCAAGTTAAATTAACAATTACGTATTCAAAATTTAAAACACGAAAACTAAACGTTAACGATTAAAATCTAACACGCGCGATTAACGTTTAACCGACCAAGGGACACAACACAAGTTTGGGTAACAAGCATACAAGCCCAAGGCTTATTTGGGCCGGCCCAACTTCGGCCCAGCTCAGGCCCAGACCAGCCCAAGAGCCCATGACCACACATTAACTAAATTACATCTTTCTTTCTTTCATATACTCTCAATCAACCACACTTCACTTTTCTCCATTCTTCCTACCTTATTCTCTCTACAAATCAGCCCCAAATCCACCACCACCACCACCATCCTCAACCCCTTCCAAGAGTTCTAGCCATCCCAACCATCATTTACCTCATCACGAAGAAGGAGAAGAAGCAAGGAAACAAAGATCGAGTCACAGCAGCCCTTCTCCCTTCATTTCGGCTTTAGATCGACTTTTCTTGTAAGAATCTCTTCAAATCTTGTTCATTTTCCTTGGATGATGTTAATAAACATGTTAGATGTTCATTTTAGCTAAATATGTCCAAGATCCAAACCGAAAATCAAAAGATAAAGCTAAAAACCGTTGGATAAAGCTTTTAACCGCTGGACCAAAACTTTACCCGACTTTAGATCGGGATATCTAACTCATAACGACACCAAATCAAGTGAATCTTGAGCCTGAAATCAAGTTCAAGGAGTCTACTTTCGAACCCAAGTGGTTTGGTATTTTTCTGAGGTCGTTTGATATGGGAAAACGATTTTACAAAAACAAGTGTCCAGACTGTCCTGTAGAGCAGAAAATTTGACCAACTTTGAGAGGGCATATCTCAAGATCTACAAACTCAAATCGACTGAAACCACTTGGAAAAGTTCACATTTTCTGTTACCTTTAAAAGTTTTACTATTTCACTTTCTGAAGTTTTGTAAATCGTGAGATATAGACCAAACACTGGGCAAAGGTCATGAAATCAGTCCACTGGACACATACTTGGTTCTTGGACGATTTCATGACTTGCAATTGACCAAAAAATATGAAAAATTTACTGGAAGTAGCTAAGACATTTATGAACAACTGTGATTTTTTTTGGAATTTATTTCGAAGCTTTGATTTGTCAAAACGAGCCTCGAAAACGACTCAAAATTGATGAAACTTTACCCGAGGACTGTTTTCTCAATAAATATAAAATGACACTTTCGGGTTAACCACGAAACGTAACGATAATTTTCCTAAGCTCTAAAAACATATTTAAGACTTCACTAAAAGTTTTGGGTCAAACTCAGCACATTTGACCAAGTCCCCGAACAACGAAGACATATCAGCCCGTCTGTGTCGCAGATGGCCCAAAGCTATTGCGACACAAAGCTTGTGTCGCTAAATCATAAGACAGCAGTACTAATCTGTGACACAACGCCTGTGTCGCTAAATCATAAAACAGTACTAACTTGCGACACTAAGCTAGTGTCGCAATAATTCAACTAACAATGTTAACGCTTGTGCCGCAATACTTTTACCAACAGTACTAACTGGTGTCGCAACACCCTGCGACACTAACGCTTATGTCGCTAAAACAAAATCGAAATCACAACTTGCGACACAAACTCTTGTGTCGCATAAGTCCCAACTTCCGAGACAATTGCGACACTGACCTAGTGTCGCAATATGCCTTGGTGTCGCCCCTAGTGTCGCATAAAACAGATTTAAAACATGTTTCACAAACTATTAAACACGCGTAACAACGAATATTCACATATGACACTACATGTACATGAAACTCATATACTCTTATAAGTATACAATGAAACAAACATAATAATAATGTCTTCGGGAATTATTATTACAAAACATCACCAACGGGCCGTACATGTTTTCTAAATGCGAACGATAAACAAACACTTGGACATAAGTAGTTGAGTGGACAACTAGCATGAACGATCTTTTGAGACATTCACTTACTCATAACCTTGTGCGTTTAGGGCGCCAGCAGGTTACTTATTGGATACACGTTTATTTTTATAAACGCACGCTTTCAAGACTCAGGTGAGTCTCATAGCCCTTCTTTTACTGTTTATAACTATTGGGGTGAGAATACATACACAGTTTTTCATGAATACGAGTACAGAAACACATATACGGATTGCATGAGTATCAGTTTCATAATCCACACAAAAGTCCTCTACATATCATAGTTTCGTTAGTATGGATCTTAGCGCGAGTATTAATGAATAAATCTATTTGGGATTGACCATCCCCGTCCGGGTTAGTAGCACTAACTGGTCAAATGGGCGCATTATTATTTGTTCATACGGATGTTCTAGATTAGGCATCTGCAGGAGGCAAACTCATATCGGTTAAGCTTCGGACTATGAGCTCATGGCAGTAGTATACATATTTTTGCATGCGTGCAACACTTATGAAATCTCGTGGTTCACATTTATACTTTGATATCAAACCTATGAACTCACCAACATTATTGTTGACCATTTTAGTATGTATTCTCAGGTTCACAGCAACAGTAGGATGGCCTACAGGGAATCCTAGCTCGAGTCGCATGGTTTACAAACATTAGAGATTTACTTGCATTACTATTTTTGTAACATTAGTTATGTAATAGAATCTCTAGGATTATTTCGCGAACTCATGAGTTATTGTAAACATTTGAATTATCAATGTACCATTTTGTACTGTTTTCAAAACGATGCATATAGTGGTCGTTCAATGTAATCTTGTGTAATGATCCATGATTAGTCGCGCCCCGACCCGACTTCCGCTGCACATATAATTTGGGGGTGCAACACTAAAACACATGAGGTTTGCGCCAAAATCTCACAAAATATGTTGGGTACAAAAAGTTTTTCTATGGCCTTGCTTGAAAATACACGGATTTTCCTATAAAAATAGATCTTTGAACTTGTGTCTAGATTGGTCAAGATTGGACCTCAGAGGACAAATGGAATTATTAAAAATACTTAGACTTATCCAAAAATTCTAGAAAAATTACTGAAAGTAGCCAAGACATAGGGGAACAACTGGTATTTTTCTTGGATTTTATCTCGTACTTTTATCTAGTTAAATCGAGCCATGAACACGACTGAAAATTTGATAAAACGAACACGGGGACTGTTTTGGTTGTTTGTTGAAAACGACACTTCCGGGCCACTATAAAACGCAAAGACAATTTTCTTAGACTCTATAAGCTTATTTAAGACTTGTCTAAAAGTTTCGGTTCAAACCGAGCACATTTGACCAATTTCCCGAACACGAAAACACATCAGGTCCTCTGTGTCGCAGATGGCCCAAAACCTTTGCGACACAAGCCCTGTTTCGCAACTTTTCAAACAAGCAGTATTAACTTGTGTCGCAACATGCGACACAAAGCCTAGTGTCGCTAGCCAGTAGTGTTAACTTATGTCGCAACATTTATAACTGGCAGTAGTAACCTGCGACACTAACCACTGTGTCGCACATTTATTTAAAATCACGACCTGCGACACTAATTATTCTGTCGCACAATTATCTGAATTTCACACTTGCGACACTACACCTGTGTCGTAGCACTTCACAGCGACACTAACTCTCTAACGCATAAAACAGTTTGATCAAATCTATGTTTTCACAAAGAATTAAACATGCGTAACCACAAAGAACAATGAATATTTATATACGACACTACTCGTACACGCAATACATATACTCTTATAAGCATACAACGAAACATAACATAATAATAATGTTTTCGGAAATTATTATTACAAAACATCACCAACGGGCCGTACACGTTTTCTAAGCACATGATAAACAAACTTTGGACATAACTAATTGAGTGGACAACCAGCATGGATGATCTTTTGAGACATCTACTTACTTATAACATTATGCGTTTAGGGCGCTAGAAGGTTACTTTTGGGAAACACTTGTTTACTATTTGTAAACACTCTGTACAAGACTCAGGTGAGTCTCATAGCCCCACTTTTACTTTTACTGTTTTACTTACTTTGGGGTGAGAATACATTGCTTTGTTTTTATGAACACAAGTACTATGAAAACACTTATACGGATTGCATGGGTAAACCAAACCAAACTACGATGGTCTCCAACAAATATCATAGCCCGTTAATACTAAGCACGAACATTATGAATAGATCTATCGGGAACTGACAGTCCGCCGTCCGGGGTTAGTCGCTCTAACTACTATACGGACGCATAATAATTCGTAATTCGAGTGTACTGGTTTATACACTTAACTGGAGACAACAACTACGGTTAAGCTTCGGAACTATGAGCTCATGACAATAGTATACTATGATTTACCTTGGCATTCGTGCTACTACGATAACTCTGAAATCTTGTGGTTCATACTATGATTTTAACTACGTAAACCTATGAGCTCACCAACATTATTGTTGACCTTTTAGCGTGTATTTCTCAGGTACTCAACAACAGTAGGGTTGCCCACAGGATTGCTTGCTAGCTCGAGTCGCATGCATTATACATATATGAAGATTTTCTTACATTATTT
The DNA here is from genome assembly GCA_963930675.1 of Gnaphalium uliginosum. Lineage (NCBI taxonomy): Eukaryota > Viridiplantae > Streptophyta > Magnoliopsida > Asterales > Asteraceae > Gnaphalium > Gnaphalium uliginosum. The sequence goes on along the minus strand of OZ005680.1, from coordinate 18,283,783 downwards.
TTGTATAATCGTTATGTACTAGAATCTTCAGGATTTCATCCCACGAACTCGAGACTGATGTAAACCTTAATTATATCAATGTAACTACTTTTGTACTATTTTCAAAACGTCTCATATAGAGTCGTTTGCTTTACCTTTGTGCAATGATTACTGGATTAGTCGCACGTCGACTCGACTTCCGCTGCACAGTAAATTTTGGGGTGCGAAAGTTAATACTAAGCGCGAACATTATGGATAGATCTATCGGGAACTGACAGTCCGCCGTCTGGGGTTAGTCGCTCTAACTACTATACGGACGCATAATAATTCGTAATTCGAGTGTACTGGTTTATACACTTAACTGGAGACACCAACTATGGTTAAGCTTCGAACTATGAGCCCATGGCAATAGTATACTTTACTTTGGCATTCGTGCAACTCTGAAAACTCTGAAATCTTGTGGTTCATACTATGATTTTAACTACGTAAACCTATGAGCTCACCAACATTATTGTTGACCTTTTAGCGTGTATTTCTCAGGTTCACTGCAGGAGTAGGATTACTCCAGGATATTCTAACTCAAGTCGCATGATTTACAAACATCAGATTTGCTTGCATTACTATTTTGTAACATTAGTTATGTATTAGAATCTCTCAGACTAGATGCGAACTCTAAGGATTTGTATTATTCTGTAAACATTTTATCAAAGCAATGTATTTTCAAAACGACTCATATAGAGGTCGTTCGTTGTAACTTTGTGTAATAATTTCTGATTAGTCGTGCCCCCCCAACTTCCGCTGCACTGTAAATTTGGGGGTGCGACACATGGATATCATTTGAAACGGTACATGTGGTAAACAAATTCATGACTCTTCTTTTGAAGGTCGGCAAGGGTCAGTCATATTTTAAGTGCATTTAATCAATCAATAGGGAAGTTCAAGGCGAATCCCGTTCTCAGCATTAAAAAGATCATTTTGAGGCTTAGTTATATCTGTTAGTATGTGAGAATTTTGCTCAGAATATGCAATTATTTTCATCTTTTGCAGGATAGTTGTTAATAGCCTCAATCTTAAGAGAAAGCATGTAACCATGTTGCGTACATAGAAGAAATTTTATTATACATGAGTAAATAAACTATTACGCTTGGCAAACTACAAACATCTTTTAACTTTATAGTACTACAATAATTTTGTCATTGATATACCCTTTTATCTATATAACAAATTACATTATATTCATATTCATATTTAATTAATTGGTAAATTTTAAAAATTCAAATGTCTTCGTCCGCATTATCGCAGATCATTCAACTATTACCATATATAAGTGAATAATCCGTTTTATCTTAATCCACTAGTCTAGCCTATTTTTGTGTTATATTTTTTGTTATGACTTCATATCTAACATTGACCAATTATTATATTAAATAAGATGTAGACCGTCTAATAATCATTGCTAGTAGTATTTAGTTAATAATCATTAAAAGATGAACTAGTGGTCGATTTTTAATAGTACTGCTATCATGCCGTATACATTTATTCAAAATTTACTTTTTCCTTGTGATAAAAAAAAACTTAAAATCAGTCAAAAATCCAGCTTAGCTTGAAATTCCCGAACCACTAAACGCCGGTTCAATTTAAATTTTCGTTAAAAACCAACCAGACAATGAACACCCTACTATCGGATGTGAAAATTATTTGTAATTAAAGTTATATTTGAATTTTCCATTAATAATATTTCAACTACAAACATTCAATATTAATCGAGCTTTGATTACAATTTTTGCAACTAAAGAATGTGTTATACATTAGGTTCTGTTGCACACTAGGTCCTGTTGCACATTATCACTTATGATCTATCGAAATATACAAATAAGCATTAATTAATGTAAGAAAATACATCACGATTGATATACCTTTCAATTTTCATCTCAATTTAAATTTTAAGATCCCATTACATAATGTATGTGATGTGTTAGAATTGAAGGTCTTAAAATATGCCGACAATTTTAATGTTCCCGTGAATATACATGTTTGTAAAAGGAAATATAAGGTTGCATTTGTTTAGCTAAATATTTTTAATGAAATTAGAATTCATTAAAGAAATTGAAATTTTAAAAAACTTTAATTTGTTTGAGTAACAAAATTTTTATTTAGAACCCTTTTTGCTCATAAGATAAGTAAGAAAGTATCGGTGAAATGGTATTTCAAGCGGGTGAAAGTATAGACAGAGTTAGAAAAGTTTTCCCCAAACCGACTTACTCGTGGCAATCTTAAACCGTAATTTGCTGCTGAAAAACATAATAGGCTAGAAGAATAAACAAGAGTAACGCACATACAAAGAGGATTCTTAACCGTTTGCGAAGAGAAGATAGTTGTTTTAGGCCAGGAAAAAAGCCAACAATAACATAATACAATCAAAGCTTTCGTCCTTCGATAAATGAATAAATGAAATGTCGAAAGATCCTGGTGCCCCGAATCTGAGTTACAATTCAATTTATTCTTAAATCAAACGTAATTGTAATTGTAAAATAAAATGTTAATTCGATTTCCATCTAATTTTATTGAATTGTGCGAACCAATTTCCAAACTTCAATAACTTCTTGGACCGCGAAAAATAATTTACCATTTACCGAACAATGAATATTATGAAAATAATACAAGTAACCTAAAACCCTAAACCCCAAATTGTGACGATAATATGACTACCGATACCGAAACCCTAAATACTCCGTCAATCGCAACTGAACCCACCAATGACTCAACATTGACCGGCACCGGTCAACCAACCCCACCGGAAAACGAGCTAAACGTCTCTCAAACATCTCCTGTTTCAGAAAAAGGAGAGAAACGTAAACGAATCGAATCCGACACCGAACCGGATGAGAAAACCGGTTCAGTTCATCCTCTATGGAAAACGAGTTTATGTTCTTATTTCAGACGTACCGGAGCTGCGTGTAGTCATGGAGACACATGCCGGTACGCTCACGGAGAGTCGGAGCTCAGGATCCGACCCGATAATACTTGGGACCCTACTTCTGAGAAAGCGAAGAAGTTGAAATCAGAGAATGAAAGTGGCGATGACGTCATGGTGACGGAGACGATAACGGAAGAAGAATGCTCTGAATCTGCACTTGATAAGTGTTTGATTAATCTTCCATTGAAATGGACTTCTGATGATATAAAAAAGTTTCTAAATGACGAGGTGTGAATTTTATTGAATTTATAGTTTTATTTGATGTAGATATAATTTTTGAGGGAGTTTAGGTGAAGGAGTACGAGCTCATTGGAATTTGGAAAAGCTGATAAACGCATTTTTAACACTTGCGAACTTATGGGAATTTTCAAATTTCAACAAGCCGGTAAGCCAGTAAAATAAGCCTAGCCTAACACAATGGTGTGTAAAGCTTATTGGTAGCGTTTTCGAGCTTATGAAATTTGAAAATTCCGATAAGCTCTATTTTAACAGCTTTAAGAGCTTATAAATTTTAGCGTATTGTTTCTTTTAAGCCCACAAGCTCGAGTTGGTAAGTTGTTAAAAAATGAGCTTATTGGTTTTCAAATTCCAATAAGCACGTGAGCTAGTAAAATAAGCTTATACATACACCCCCTATGTTACTATGATATTTTTTGTATTATAATGTGCTGTTATACATAGGGAATTGAATATAAGTCGGCTAAAACAAGGAAAGGAATGGTTGTAGGGTTTGTAACTTTTGAAACAGTAGAGCAAGTGAAAGTTGCAGTCGAGGTATTATTTTTGTGATTTAATGGATTTGATATTACTTTTTGTCGAATTAATAGGATAGGCTATTTGTGGTTTGTAATGTGAAACGTTGTTGTAACAGAAGTTGCAGGGGAAACCATTTCGGAATAAAAGTCTGAAGGTCGTGGATGCTAATCCTAGATCTTTTGATAGAAATGTGAAACCGAAAATGGTTTCAGATCATTCAGAGTTAGGTAACAAGGGTGAGGATGGAGGCTCAGTTAATGATGATTCTACCCCTGGAAGTGGTAGAAGTGCGCGGGATGCTGTGACTCCACTTGCACATATGTCTTATGAAGATCAGCTGGAGCAGAAGAAGAAGAATATCATGCAAATCTTGAAAAAACTTGTAGGCAACATTTGCATTTGTTTCTCGATTGAATTAATAATAGCATAGTTGGTATATCATCAGTCATTACCATTAACTCCGAAACGTTGCTGGCACGTTTAGTTGTAGAAGAGTTTTCTTAATCTATGATCTTTATTTTGCAGAAAATGAGAGATGTTTTTTTCAAGTGGAAAAGAAAATTAGTTGAAAACTATATAATGGAGTTTTTAGAAGTGTAGTTAGAACTTAGAAGAGCAGGTTTTTCTTTTTAATGATTTTTTTTCTGTAAAAGTTATATGCAAACGTTTTCTGTTTTTCGGGCTTCCTAATGAAACTTTATCTGAAAAAACCTCCACTTATTTTATTTATTATTTATTTTTTTTTGCAATTAACTGCACCCTGGAGTTTCCACATTTTATCTAACCATTAAGAATTGTTATGAACGATTTTCCTATTTTTTGGTTAACGATGGCCACTGATTCAATGTAGGCTCGAAATGCACGCAAAGCTTGTCCCGATGGTGTCTCACAACCAGATTGGATACTTAAATCCAGGGATATAGGTGACTGCGTAATTGAACAAAATAAGATTCACCATTTACTTATCTAAAGTCTAAACCTTCAAGACCTGTTTTTAAGGAGATATATTTAAAATAAGAAGACCCGTTCTTTTCGTGGTTGCAGGTGGTCTTGCTTGCAAACTAGAAGGTATAATTGAATCACCACTTGTAATTGGATATCGCAACAAATGCGAGTTTTCTATTGGATATTCTCTACAGGGGAAACCCACAGTTGGTTTTTTGCTTGGAAATTTCAGGTTATTTCTTTGTCATTCTCCAAAATGAGTTGGCTATTCGTGTTTCTTTTTCGTTCTTACTTTATGCTCATGAATTAAGATTATTATGTATCAGGGAAGGGGTGACAGCAGTTGAAGAACCTTCTGATTGCCCAAATGTTTCTAAAATTGGCTGCAAATATGCCGAAATATTCCAGAATTTTCTACAAAATTCAACCTTTCCTATATGGAATAGGATGAGTAATACTGGATTTTGGCGTCAACTAACAGTAAGAACTGATCATTTTTATTGCTAAAACCGCATTTCGGTTGAATTTTGGCGTCAACTAACCATGTTGTTATACGATCATATAACTAGGTTCGAGAAGGAAGGACACCTGGCAATATTGCTGAGGGCCAGTCAAGTGAAACAAACATTGCAGAGGTGTTGCTTATGGTTCAGGTTGTCTTTTAGTTTTTTTTTTTTTTTTTTTTTTCTTTTTCTTTTTTGTATTTTGTAAACTGCTGACATGCTTCCTTAGATAATATAATAATTCTTGTTATCTTGCTAGTTGCTGAAAACAAGCTACTATTCCTTTAGTTCTAAGGTACCCTTATGTTATGATTTTTATACACAGATTTCTTCAGCAGGCTTCGATAAAGAAGTTGTTAACGTTGAACTTGAGAAGATGGCTGAAGCTTTTGTGGTGGGAGCTTCTACAAACTCACCTTTGTTGCCTCTTACAGTACTTGCTGTTCAGGTATCACCTAATTACCAGATTAACTCTTTTTAAAAGCTTAAGTAACAAAATAACATTCAAATATTGTTTCACTGAAATAGCAACAAAAAGATTGCGAAATACTATAAATTTGCAAAGATTTATCTAAAGGAAAAAACTGTCAAATGTCAACATTTAACAAAAACCAAACCCTCAAACTACACAAAAAATGGTAATGGGTGGTGATTCGTACATCACCACTTTTTATATGTACACCACTTTTTAATTTTTATGCTTTACAATTTTGTACAGTGCAACACCACAAAACATGTTTGGTGGTGTATGGATAAAAATACTGGTGTACACATCACCACCTTATTAAAAAGGTAATTGTCGAAATAATTTTGTTAAATACAGTGCTATTTTGGTCAAAGAAATTCTAAAAAGGCCATTTAAGTAATTTTCCCTTATTATTCTCATCTGCTATCTTACCAAACCAATAAAAAAATTTATGTGGAATCTTTGTACATCTACGAGACTTAAAGTTGTGGGCTACTGATTATTTCCGCCATCACATTGGGCATGGGGCCTACAATGTAGTTGATTGTTAATAGTTTCGTCCATTGTTTTCAGTTTCAAATTATTTCCGTTGGTGAGTTGGAAGCTTGTCATCATGGTTTTGAAATTCATTTTTTTATAGGATCATCAAGGGGTATCCAATGTAGCACCAGCTGATGCACCGTTGCGCCTGTTGTCACTTACCAAGGCTGAGAGTAAATCTATGGAGGACTCCGAAGTTGCTACAGAAGCAAGGATTCAGGATTATATAAACAATCTTCGGTTTTGTATATCACCAACAGCCTTTTTTCAAGTACTGTACCTACTTTACAACCTCTTCACTTTACATAAAAGCCACTACTTAGGCATGAATATGAGTGGGTCGAGCGGGTTGGGTATGCAGACGCAAATGCTCAGGAATCTACAGATCTCGAATACAAGCGGAATTTGTGTTCGAGTGTAAAACGTAAATCGAACGCGTAAATTGAATAATGTTTTCTGTTTTATTGATAATGAATAACAAATACAGAAAACTCTCTCAATCAAACTCTCTCTCTCAGATATTACAATGAAGAAAGTTTTTTTTTAAAATTGAACACAACACTATATATATACAAACCTGCGAAACTCCTACTGTGACCTGCGAAACTGCTACTGCGAAACTCATTCTGAATTTCGCAACATGCGAAACTTGAAGTAAGTTTCGCAATCAAACTGAGTTTCGCAGTTCGCAATCAATCGAAGCTAGATAATCTATACAAGCTGTTGTCACTAGATGTTGATTTTGCATCAAAAAACTCCCTCTTGACAATAGCTTGTATAAATCTTCAAGTTGTTGTCACAAAATGTTGATATTGCATCAACAAACTCCCTCTTGACAATAACTTGTACAAGTCTTCGAATCTTCAACTTTATCTTGATTGTCAAGACTTTAGCTTGATTGATGAGCTTGATGAGAGAGAGAGAATTTTTCTAGCATCCATCTTTCACAAAATCTGACTGTTCATTATTCTAATATTTTATTAGAATAAATCTTGAATTTCAAGATTACTTCCTCTGAACAGCAGATTTGTCTCCTTGGTATTGTTACAATTAAGCAGCAAAACTTTAGGAACCCATTTTAGCACGGTTTCAATAGTTTAGCACGGTTTCAATAGGCTTTGAGAGTCTTGAAAGCCATCTATAAGTTGTGTCGACATAATCCAAGGACATCGAATTCCATCGAAAATTGAAATGCGGTGTTTCATATTTAAATTGTTTCCGTGGAATCGAAGATGAAGGGGACAATCTCCTTGGGGAACAAGGAACAAAATCTGTTTGTCGATGCACCATATGGTATGAACTTGGTGGTGCAAGAGCAAACAACTCCTGTATGGAGTATTTTGTCTTACGAGATTCCGGTGAAGGTTGTATCGGTTTTGAAGCTCTTTTTGTCTTCTTCTGATGTCTTGAAACCGATCTTTTAGCACGTTCAACATTAACGGAAGCCCAACAATCAACCTTATTATGAACAAATGTTCCGGTTGATTGCGATTTTTTAGAATACTTATTATTCTTTTGCAAAGAATAATTAGTAAACTGTGAAATCTTTTTCTCACAAACCGTCTTTGAAAATGGTTTGGAAGATTTACTTGCATAAATCTTTGTCACAACCTTTTCTGATTGTTTTGTAGAGTGAGAGATTTGAGTGAGTTAGCCACGAAGATCTTGAATAGTTCTCAAAGCAAGATTATGATCTTCTTGTAGCTTGATTAGCCCCGTTTGTTGATTCTCAAGTTCGAGAATCTGTTCTTCCATTCTCTTAATCCTTGAATTCATTTCTTCATGTTCTTCATGTTCATTCTCCATGATTAGCACTTGAGAAAGAAGGGCTTTAAGCTCTTCTTCTTTCGTTACCAGCATCCCAGAAACACATTCTTCTGAACTTTGAGATTCCAAATAATCTTCTTTACCATATGAGACTGACAACGAGTTCCATAAATCATAAGCCGTTTCTTGATTTTTGAAACACTTAAACACTTCATGTGGTAAACACAAAGTGATCATCTCATATACTCTCTTGTCATTGTAAAATCTTTTTTGATCATCGAATGTCATATTCCCTTTGAGACTCAGTTTCTCGTATGGCCTCTCAGTAATCAAAACTAACATCTCTGAGTCCTTGTATACGATGAAATCCTCGAGCTCATTCTTCCATTTAGTAAAATTATTAAAGAATATGGACTTAGATAGATAAATCTTTGATAAACTCATTGTCAGAAATTTTCCCTCCAAACTTTCGTTCAAAAACGTCCAAAACTGCTCGGGTAAAATGAAACTTTTCCAAGCTAATTTTGAACACTTTTAAGCCTAGGAACAAAATTTGGTTACACAAATTTTTTCGCGACTTTCCCTCCAAATAACTTTTTATTTTTTTTATAATGCGAAACTTGGAGGAAGTTTCGCAAAAGAATCAAGTGTCGCACAGGAGTGAGTTTCGCAAAGGTCAACTTTCGCAGTCAAAGTTTCGCGGTCAACTTTCGCAGTCAAACCTTCGCATAATTCAAAGTTTCGCAAAATTCGAAAACCCGCGTACACTTATGAGTTTCGCACAAAAACGGTTATTTTACGAGTTTCGCATGTTCTTCAAGTTTCGCACACCAGCAGTTTTGCAGAAATCCAAAATCACGTAAAAATCAATCAAACACTCGGAAATCGGCTCCAAACTGCTCGGAATTGGTGCAGTAATGTTAAACCGGTCTAAATTCACAAAATTTACCGTGAATTACTTGCGAATTTATTCAACAGCCGTGGCATTCACAAACCGAAACAAAACCCAAACAATTTCTCGATCAATTCACGTTCTAATCTTCTTCAAAGAGCCGTTCCTGCTCTGATACCACTTGTAGACGCAAATGCTCAGGAATCTACAGCTAATCGAATCTCGAATACAAGCGGAATTTATGTTCGAATGTAAAACGTAAATCGAACGCGTAAGTTGAATAATGTTTTCTGTTTTATTGATAATGAATAACAAATACAGAAAACTCTCTCAATCAAACTCTCTCTCTTAGATATTATAATGAAGAACGTTAACTAAAAATTGAACACAACACTATATATATATACAAACCTGCGAAACTCCTACTGTGACCTGCGAAACTGCTACTTTCTGAGTTTCGCAACATGCGAAACTTGAACTAAGTTTTGCAATCAAACTAAGTTTCGCAGTTCACAGAGTTTCGCAGTTCGCAATCAATCGAAGCTAGATAATCTATACAAGCTGTTGTCACGAGATGTTGATTTTGCATCAACAGGTTAACAGGTCAAAACAGGCCGCGGTTGAATCTGGTCATTTTTACCACTGGTCATATTGGCTTGACCCCTAAAACACTTGTTTACTAATCGTTAGTTGTTAATTTGTTATTATTCATTAGAAAATTAAGTTCATTAGAATAATTATTCAAATCTCATAAAGAATCATTAGGAGGTTGTATGCATGAGGACTTTGGGCGACTTCCTACATGTTTGGCCCTTCTGTTTTTTGTATTTCCAATTTGACCCATATGAGACAAAATACAACCCAAATCTAGCATTCACAAGTAAACGTGTTGAAATTGACGTCTTTGCTGTTTTTCTGTCCGACCTTGCTGTAACTTTTAAACTAGAGATTTATAAATTGTGGAAACTTAATCTTGCAGGTAAATACACTTGCAGCAGAAAAACTGTACTCGCTTGCGGGGGATTGGGCTGGTTTGGGACCTAATACATTGCTTTTTGATGTATGCTGTGGGACCGGAACAATTGGCCTTACTTTAGCACACCGTGTTGGAATGGTAATTTGCTCTCATCCATTAAGATCGTTAACTTATGGTTTTGACACGTGGAACATGAACTGAGAACTATTATTTTCTGAAGTCACCATTTGTGAGTTTGAATTTGCATCTTGAAACCGATCCATCTGATTATTACAACTTTAAATCACGATGGCGAATCTTGGTTTTTGTTCACTGAATATTTAGGGGTCAAATAATCAGTCACGTACCAGTTATTAACAAAACTAAGTATCAGATGTTAAAATAATTTTTACATATTAACTAAGTATCAAATAATCAGTCACGTACCAGTTTAGGATTTCTTATGCAAGTGTTTATCCGTTTGTAGCTTATTTTTACAGTAGATCAACAATTCTAAACACTCTTCTGAAAACTGCTCATCTGCTTATTATAGAAGGAATAATCACTTAAACACAAGCAGGTTGACAATTTTTAAGTAGATGAGTGATTTAAAATAAGCAATCTCAAAAATGTTCTGTTTGGTCATATTAGTTCTTAGTTCTGTAAATAATCAGAAATTGCAAAACATTCCAAATACCGTTGAAGTAAATTTTAAAATTTCATATAGTAGATGCACAGGCAAACATTATTGCTTACAACTCCTTTTGTTAAAGCTGATTGTCTCATTTCATTCTGATTATTTACAATCACTTAATCGCTTCCAAACTGTCTGTTTATAACTGCGCTGGCTGATATATTTTTGGCTTGCAATGTTTTTATTAGGTTGTTGGCATCGAAATGAATGCCTCTGCAGTAGCTGATGCAAATAGAAATGCTGAAATAAATGGCATAAAGAATTGCAGGTTTGTCTGTTCAAAGGTGAGGAAAATTCAGTTAAATCTGTCAAACTGAACAGACTTAAACATATTCTTCTAAACAAACTTATATGGGTGTACATTACAGGCAGAGGACGTAATGGGATCTCTGTTAAAAGAGTACTTGACAAAAAGTCAAGATGAAAGCAATGATGCTGTTATTGGTAATAAAGAAGAGATAAGTACATCCGAAGACGTTAAAGATGATGAGAAAGATGAGCCCGAGGGTATCAAAGACGATATCAACAAACTTAATATGATTCATCATTTTGATAATGTTGTCGCCATTGTGGATCCTCCCCGTGTTGGTCTTCATCCCACTGTAAGTGTTGTATTATTGGAATATAGGGGCATTTTGATGTGCTTTTTGACAATGATTATGTGAAATTGAAATAATCAGTTGCTGGTAGTGTTTGCCTGTTTGGAGGTGCTTATGATTTTTGAAATTGAAATAATCAGTTGCTGGTAGTGTTTGCCTGTTTGGAGGTGCTTATGATTTTTGAAATTGAAATAATCAGTTGTTGAGTCCTAAGCTATTTTGATTATTGAGTGGCTAATAAATTATGAACGATTGAACGAAAGAACCAAAACATACGTCGTATTATTGATGTGTATTTTCAAGATGTGTCAGCTAATTTTTATCTTAATTTTTAATTATAATGATATATATTTGCTAAAAGAACAGCGTCGTTAACATTTTCAAAATATTAACAAGAGATGTAGATAAGAAGTACTTTGAAAGGGTAAATAAGTACTTTTACTTTACCCTTAAAATAATCAGTTTTGTTGCAGATTGTTTTAACCCCCTTTGGATATGGTGATTGCAGGTGATTAAAGCTCTTAGAACTCATTCGGGTTTAAAGAGACTTGTGTAAGTTTCTAACTTTCACCCTTCTTTATATTTCGCATGACAGAGTTTCCTCTTGACAATTTAGTATTTTTTTTTCTTTCACTTATGCAGTTATATTTCATGTAACCCGGAGAGCTTAATGGCAAATGCTATTGAGCTTTGTTCCCCATCTTCTGATAAAAACGAAAAGGGGAACAATAAGAGTCGGGGATGGAGAAATATGAGCAGCGCTAGTTTGGCTCGCCATAGAGCCAAATCGATGCCGATTTCAGAACCATTTCAACCGATTAAAGCGATGGCTGTTGATCTTTTTCCTCACACTCCACATTGTGAACTTGTAATGCTTCTTGAGAGGTAAACAAATCAAATTTTGTTTGGAAGACACTTTTGTAACATGTTTATTTAAACATCACATAAGTGAGAGAATAAATCTTATATGTGTTACTTACTTATTGTGATTATCTTGAACTATACTAGGTAGCACTTTGGTTTGCCCTGATACGATTTTTTGGTAGATTTTAGCAGGGTATAAGCTGTTTTGCCCTCTAAAGTTTGGTACTTTTGTATTCTGTGGTGAAAAAGAAAACCACTATGATATACGTATAAGGATTTTTTTTTTTCTATATCTTTATGTCACAGTTTTGGAATTTGAAAACCATGAATCATATTTTGGAATCATGTTGACCCTATGATGGATAGTAGAGGTGGGAACAGTGACTCGTCCAGCCAGTTGGTAACGGATCAAAACGAGCTGAACTGGGTTGACCCACACAAACTTTTTTTCTTCTTATGATGAATAGCTAATGTGTCAATTATGTTTCTGAAAACAATATAATAACTACAATTTCCGAAGTCGGTAATAAAACGATTTAGAAGGTTGTATACTATGAAATTAGACAACACGACTATCAACCCATTTGACAGGTTCACCCTTTAGCTAAATTATTTGATTGGATCCATTTGTCGTATTCGCAATAAAGCACAACCCAAATCAACTTTTCATAACTAAATGGGCTGAGAGTGCTACCTAAGTATGGCATGAGTAAAATTAGCTGAACTTCTACACCACGCCTTTTGCTTTGGCAGGTGTCTACTGACTACCAGGTAGTGTATATACTTAGAGACCACGCTGCCTATTAGACACATCACATGTTTTAGCTTTATAGCATTATTTATATATAATGTTATAACTTTTCGGCTCAAAAGGCCAATTTCATTTTATCTAATCATGGATATAGTTACTTCTGCCTCGGTTTGAGAAGTTGACCAACCCCTCAAAGTGGTCGCGGATTCAAACCACTTGCTTGAGGTCTAGTCCATTTTCTGCATAAAAGACCATACATCTGCATTACACAACATATGAATCATCATCCTGTCAAAAAAAAGTTGCATTTCAGTTGCAAATGCATCTTTCTTGTGCCTTATTTAGTCATGCTTGTGGTTTCTTTTTTCTTTATCTTCTTTTGAACGATGAGTTGTGCCCAATAACTGTGACATATTTGGTCTTTTTTATGTATGGGGTCCAGTCCACTGTTTCTGCTTTGTGGGACTAGGACTTATGGGTAAGGGATATATGAGCATGTTTTTTTTTTTTTTTTTTCAATGTGATACTCATTTAATATTATGAACTATTTACTTGTACTGATGGAGAATCTTAAAATGATGTGTAGTTGAGATAGCATTGTCGCATTTGGTGATTAAATAGTAAAGATGTTTTCCAAATGAAGTAACATTGGAATAGTTGAGTTGTTTAATAACCACTGGCCAAGTGGCCATTGATGTCTAATTAATTGACATAAACCTTTGATTGTTAACTTGGATTCTTAAATCTTTGAAAAATTCAACAAAACTTGTATCTCTTTCCCTATTTTGTTAACCCTAGTGTCTTAAGTTTATTAAAAAAGGTAACCGACCCTGTCCCCATTTACCAGTGTCACGGTAAATATGAAGGAGGTAAATCGTGTAATTCGTAGTTAAAGGAACATGAAAACTGATATTGAACTCATGATCTATGCCTTTATGTTTTATGTTCTCCACCACTAGACTACTAGTGAACATGTAGTATTTAGTTTTTTTTTTTTTTTTTTTTTTTTTTTTTTTCGTTTCTTTTGTTAATATAGGAGGTTAAAATATATCAGCAACTAGTGATCCAGTACGTCGCTAGGCGAACGACTCTTTGATATTATTAGGTCTAATCTAGAAGCTTAATGAGGGAATGATTATTGTTATTCACAGAAGTTGAATATTGTTGACTATTGATTTTAGAATATGAATCTGGATAATTATACGAGTATTTGATCTTCAAATGCAGTTGGGTAATATTCTTGTTAGTTAATAATAATGACAACATAAAGATTTTTTCCGTTTTAAATGACCGATTACAACAATGTTGATCCTGTTTGGTTAACCTAGTAAAATACTATGCGGATGCATCTTTTTGTAAGGGACCATGTGCCCATACTCTATTTCACAATATGATATGATGTTGACATAACTAAAAAAGCACAATAATCATAATATGGTGGCTACACATTATATATATATATATATATATATATATATATATATATATATATATATATATATATATTCAAATAAGAACCAACTAAAAGTTAAAAGTTGAGAACTTGTGACAATTTGTGAGAATGGTTAGTTTTCGAATTTGTTCACATGTGATTAACTACATTCATATGTGAACATTGATGTACGTTTAATTGATAAAGAAAAAAGTCAAAAAAATCGTAAAATTATATCTACAAATATAAAAAATCAAATATATGTTCACATGTGAAAAAATCGGTTAAAATGTGTTTAAAGACGTAAATTTTAGGGTTTTTAGCTTTTTTTTTTCCTTTCTCAATCGAACCTACATGAATGTTCACGTATGAATGAACTTAATCACATGTGAACAAATACGTTATCTAATGGTTCTCAAGAATTATTAACTTTTAGTTGGTTCTCATTTGAACCTCCCACTATATATATATATATATATATATATATATATATATATATATATATATATATATATATTTATATTTATAAAACAAAGTTTTTTCCATGTCTTTTAGTCATGTCACATCATCTTTTTACCTTTTCCTAAAACTCACCTAATTATGCCACATCATCAAATTAGTTTTTTTTCTTAAAAATCTTCATAGTTTCTAACACTCTTTTAAAAGTTTTTAAAGTTTTGAATTTCTAACAAACTACTGTCTTCTATTTTATGAAGGTTTCTAATTCAATTTTATTATAATTTATTATATAGCTTTTTAAATTTATACATTACATTTAATAAATAATAAAATTTTCCTACATAAAAATTCACGTTCTTACTGATATCTCACACATTGCATTTATCTAATATTATCATCATCAACTAACAAGTTTAACGAAATTAGTTTTAATAAAATATATGAAATTGATTATTTTCTGTACATTTTGGTATACGTTACTATTGAGTTTCAATAATAAATTTTCAACAATATTAATACAATTGAAAACTTAAAAAACATATGATTAATTTTATTTTTTTAATTACCGTGCATCGCAAGGGCTCAACAAATGTATCAAAACTTAGCATAATTTTGCAATTAATGGTTGTTACTTTTGTCATTCACATGGTGACAAGATCGGTGTTATCATGAGAAATAGGCAGAGACTCAAATTTTAACCACTCGTAAGGAAATGAGGAGATTACATCATACTTGATGTATCAACTGATGAAAAATAAATACAAGTTCATCCATTATAGTTTAATTTATGTTACTAATCATTATCATTTTCAATTAACAACATTAAACTTACAAATTAATATAATTGTATTTTATAAATGGTTGTGCATTGCACGGGCTCAAGGCCTAGTATGTATATATATATATATATATATATATATATATATATATATATATAGGAATGTGATATATTTATTTATTTTTGAAAAAAACTACAAATCTATGACATTAGCTATTTACAATCTCACGGGACGAAGGCTATATGATAGATCTTATCTGTAAAAAATGGTTAACATGTATGGTAAATTGGTTACAACTAAATTTAGTTTTCTATCATGACATCATAAAGAAGTTAAATATACATTTACGTTAAATGCATGGTCGATGATTGTTTTCTACATTTAACAAAATAAGCTAAAAATACAAAGGTAGTAAAGCATAATTATTAAATGGTGTATTTGACAACAAACTAGCTGGAGTTAGAATTCATGGAAGCTAGATTAAAAAGACTTTTTTTGTTCAGATAAATAGTTTTTTCAAGAATCTCTACCTATCTTTGATTACCAAACAAGGCTATTTATTAATAGGGTTGACGAAGATTATCAAATTTAGAATCTTAATCTCTTATAAACTCCAAAACTCCCTTGTGCCAAACACAACCTAAACCTAAAATGATATCACGGAATATTAGTAAATTTTAGGAAACCGTATTTCTGTTTAGTATAAAAAGATAAAGATGGCTTACTAGTAGTGGTTAATATTAACACATAATTAGCAGTAATTTCTTACAAGTTACAACTATTCCAATCATTCATATAACCATTTAATAAAATGAAAAAAAATATAAAAATACGAGAAAAAAAGAGGTTACTAAAGGTTTAAAAAATTAGTTGTTAAAATAGTCTTTAAATTAGCCCTCGTACTTGTTTCATATTTTCCACTTTTCACAAGAAGGCCAATGCACCAAATAGAAAGAGGCATTCCACCATCCACAAATTCTAATTCCAATTCCAACTAGATAATATAAACAAGTAAATAATGATATAAATTTTAATTAATTAGAAAAGTCATTACTATTTTAATTGAGTGATGTTCAAATGAGTACAATAATATTTAGTGAGAATAAAGTAACTAGTAAGAATGCATCACGTGTCACAAAATTCAATTTCCCCTAATTTTTTAAAATTAACTTTTAAAAATATGAAGAAAGTGGATTTTGTGACACATGACGCATTCCTATCGGTTCCTCTATTCTTACAAAAATTCTCATTATTATTTGAACCGCACTCTATTTTAGTTATACAAGTATCCATTAAATTGTTTTTCTAATCATATTACCTCGTATTAATATGTTTGACCAATAATATACGAAGATGATGCTGAATCGGAACTTGTAACTAGAGCTGCTATAGCTGATTGATATTTGGAAAAACTTTTATTTCAAAACTTTTCGAAAAAGATAATAATTTCTTTGTACAACTTAAAGTGAAAAATATTAAATCTTTTCGATTCACAAAATAGTTAACAACTGTATTAATAGTTGTTGAAATACAAGCGTTGAAGAAAAACCCTACGAGTATATAAAAACCTAAAAAATCAAATTTAATTTTTCTAGACTAACTCGTTATTATCAACTCTAGAACACACTTTGTTAATTGGTTTTAATATAAAAATAAATTACTTTTCCAAATAAGATGTTAGACATTATGCGATCATTTTTGTTTCCCTCAAATAACCTTAGGCTCTTCATTAGCACCGACTAGTAGTTGTCCAAAAAAAAGAATTAAAAAAAAAATTAAATATATGTTTGAAAAGATTAAAATATTGGTTTCCACCTATTAAAATAGAAATTAAAATCACAGGTACAAAAAAAAAAGATTTAATTAGTGGAAACATATTAGAGAGTGGTGAGTGCAACAAGTGTGTGATTGTATTCATAAGAGAAGTGTATGACACATCATTCATTCACAGTAACATATGGTTATATATATGGAATCATGAGGTTTGACTTTTTGAAACCACAGTCAATGATAATCACAACTTTAATCATAACACAAAATCCAAATTTGATTTGTTCACTATAACACCATACCATGTCAATTTCCCATCTCTATCGTCCACATATTTTGTGAGTTGCTCTACCTTTTTTCATGACACAACATTTTTACTACTACTTTACATGTTTTCTAGTCTTTTTTTTTTATTCATGAGATTGATTATGGTTCACATATTTGGTCAATGTATTTTACATTTGACGGTAAATGAAAAAGGTATGTTTGGCAACTTTATTGGCATTCATCTTGAATTAGCTCGTAACAAGTTGCTATATTTGGCGAACAACATATATTTTTAAAAATGGTTAATGATGCAAGAAGGTTGGCAACTACACGATTGTCGGTTAGCTTTAGGTGATCTTTGTTGACGGTTTACAAACATCATCGTTTTATCAACAACTAGCGAAAAATAGTATATGCTATATATGCAGATACACATGCCAATCTTTGAAAAAAGAGAAATGAGTAAATTCTATAAATGGTCCATATGATTTATATTAATTTACGAAAATCATTCATATACTTTATTTTTTACTTTTTTAGTCCAATAAGTTTATGTTTTACTCGAGAATGGTCTCTCCTCCACCTAAAATTACTAAAGTACATTTTCTCTTGTCATTTTCGGATAGTAAGGATCTAAACGGTCAAAAGATATTTTAGTCATTTTAGGTGGATGATGGACTATTTTCGAGCAAAACGTAAACTTATTGGACTAAAAAAGTGAAAAATAAAGTATATAGATGATTTTTGTAAATCGGTGTAAACCACATGGACCATTTATAGAATTTACTCCAGAGAAATATACAAAAATATCAGAAGTAGAATCCTATCAACAAAGTATTGTGACTATGAATAAAATTGGATCCAAAAACTCAAATGTGTCTAGGGGTATGACATAACATTTACATGGAATTAGATTACTATATCATATTGATTTGGTTTGTTTAAACTTTATAGTATAAAAATATTTATAACAATGATTAGAAAAACAGCACATAAAGTGAAATCTTGCTTACCCTACACATGTTACTCAAAAGAAACATATGGTTACAAAGGAGTCCCATTTCAAGTGTGTTTAGGTAAAATAAAGTAACATCAAAAGAATTCTCAAATAAGTCATTGTACCATCATAATCAAGATTCAAAGGTGGTTATTGATACAAGTTGAAAAAAGTGAAATTTTGAAGAGAAATAAAAGGAAAAGAGAAGTGATATGAGTATTGAAGTAGGCCCACTGTTTTTTTGAGGGGTTTAAATGACACCACAATACCATCACTATATGATTTTATGCAATTAAAGACCCATCTTTTTTTCTGTCTCTCTCATCTTTCATCATTTTTTTTCAAGATTTTTTTTTAATAAATTCTGGGTGTGCCATAAAAATCAAAACTTTATATGAAATCATGAAATCTGAAGAGAATAAAAGTATCTTGTTTGTAGCTGAAGAGCATGATTCAAGTTCACCACAAAGTGAAGAAGTTGTCATACCAATTCACAAGGCTGGTTTTCATATTTCTTCCCCTGTTTTTTCTCACTATCTTATTGATTTGGTCTATTTTCTTTATTCAAATGCCTGAGTTATGCCTGATATATATGAATTATGAGAATTCACTTATGGGTCTTCCTTAATCTGAACATTTATTGCTAAAGTTATGATCTTTTAAAGATTTAAGCATGTGGGTATCTATTTGATTGTAATCAACTTCATGGAGCTTCATACTGTTATCTATATTTAATCATATAATCTTGCATAAACAAAATTTGTGGTCATTTTGTTGTCATTTGGATGATGCATAAGGTTTGAAAATGAAGTTTTTATACACATTCATTCTGCACAAAGATCATGTCTACTTCACCGGTTGAACGAATGCTCGACGTGTTTTTCAGATATATAAGATTTTGAGAATTTGAAGCTAAATTTTGCTATCTTTTAATACTAATATAGATATAGATAGAATAGAATAGAATAGACAGATTATATATGGGAATTTTTTAAGTTTGATAATCTTATCATACAACTAATATACGGTTATAGTTATTTCTTTATTTTTCATGAAAAATTTATATTAATCACACTTTCAATGTTTGGCTAATTCATGGTTGAACAATGGTGCCATGTGATTTGAACTTGTTGCCTTTATTAAGTCGTGTCACCTTTCCAGATTCATTATAAAGAGTTCTCTCATGAGCAACAAATTGATGCTTTCATTAAAAGTTGTTTTGGACCATAAACACTTTCTCATCCACGCCAGCAAACCTTCTTGGATTTTTCTTTTATTTTTATTATAATAAAATTTTCAGTAATTTTCATCATTTAATTTCCAAACTTGGCGTTGAAGACACCCCTCATGATAGCTTTAATTGAACAACACATATGATGTTTGCATTCCCTTACCAACAACATATACCAAACACACATAATTTGGTAACTTATGAGCTATAATTACCACTTTGAAGTCGAACAAATAGCTACGTTTGTCGATCAAAAGATGTTGGTAAACTCGTAATTTAACGCTGCATTTATTAGCAATAAAAGTTCCTGATATGAGGGAATAAAAAGCTAGTACAAAAGGCTAATCCTTGTTTACAGGCATAAAGTAATCTAACTTTTAATTAACTTTTAATCCCACTTATCGATCCTTATGATCACTACACTAAGATACTGTTATCATCTATTACTCACTAAATTAGTGGCATACTTTATGCAATTTGATAGAAAAAAATAAGACCATATGTGCTTTCAGTTTGACACTTATGTCGTTTTTATATGCTTGATATAACTCACCTTAGTGTAAAATGACTTGGATTGCATTTACATATCAATCAAATCTCCAAAAAGAACAAAAAGTCCTTTGCTTTTTGCAATTCAAACTAGCTAGTTTTACATGTAGGTGTTTCTTATGAGTTTCAAAAGGAAACAACTTACTTGCTGTTAGCTTTAAATCATTTCAGAGTTTTCTTGGCTGGTTAATTATCGAGAGTAACAACAGTACATTTTGTTTTGTCCTTATGGAACAACTTACTAATTTTGATCTTAAGTAGCCACTATAGTCTTAAAGTTTGTCCCTCCTGTACCCTTATGCAATCAGTTGATCGTATAATGCCACTTGTGCCTACATGTCAATGTAAAAGTGTTGGTTTCAAACATTGGCTCACCTGGGATCAAACAGAACGTACATTGGCACAAATGGGAACACTTTTACGACTTCAGAAGAGGGTATATGGGCTAAACGGGTCAACACGTTGCATAGTGGTCTAGGAGACATAGGATAAAGTTTAAATATATATTGACCGGTACCAAAAGAGTAAGTTGTCCCATAAGGGGCTGATCAAAATTAGGTTGTTATTTTAGATGATTAATCCTTTTTGATCCTTTCCTTTACTACTTTGGTCGTGTTTTAGATTGTGAAATGAATATGAAATGTTCGTTAACATGAATTTTCTTGATTGGTTTCAGATTGAAGAAGAGATTTCTACTACAGAAACACCAAATGGGAAAAATTGGAAAAAACAAAATCTGTTTTTGGAGATACCATCAAGAACATCACAAGCTTCTTCATCCCAAGAACGTGTTCAAGTCAAGATTGCGCAAACAACGACTCCAACTCCTAAAAAAGTAAACTTTAATCTTACACCAAGTAGTCCCTCAGAGATTAGAGCAAATGCATCTTCAGCGACCAACTCATCGAAAACTAAATCAGCAAAGAAAAGTCTACTACCAAAATTTATGAACAGGAACACGATTCAAGATACAGAAAAGACCAACAGTAATGTAGTTCCAGCAGCTTCATCTTTTGTAACAACGGAAGAAAAGCCTTCAATCCCAAGATCATGGTCACTTACCAAAATCTTTACTCCTCAAAGGACATCATCTCTACCTGTCACCCCCATTGCACAATCAGATCAAGAATCTGTACTGGGAAACTCGGGTGGTTCCCTTAACTTGGAGGTACATTGGCTTTCAGCCCGTTAGCATTAGAGGTGGAAAAAAAGGTGGGACAGGGTGCTTGGATAGTGAGGCATGATGGGTTCGATTCAAAACAGATCAGGCTGGGTTGACCCACTAACATTTTTTAGTTTTTTTTTTTTTAATAAATAATAAATAAATGTCATGAATCTAATTTTTCTAAGAAAGTGGTTTATGAGGTTTTATGCATTTTTGTATGAGTTTGACCCATTCAAAATGGTTACAATTTTAGCTAAATCTTCTAGTTTAGCCCATTTGACCCAAGATAGAACATAACTCAAATCGACCCATTTATAGGCAAAAGATCAAAATTGCCACCTTGAAAATCTGATTTAGCCTTGCAAAGTGTTGTAATCTTTTTCACGCTGTTTGTTTGTAGACTAAAGTCCAGGGGCATATAGCTCGATCACGTTCAGTCCCAGTCCTCAATGAAGACTTAAGTCTCAAGAGAATGGATTCTTTTTTCCGAGTGATTCCCTCAACTCCACGAGTGAAAGATTCGGATACCGTTTCACCAATCCCTTCTCCAACTCGTGACGCGGGTAAAGATTATATAAAGCTTGAATCTTTAACCTATACTTAGATATATGTGATGATTTTTTTGACGTATGTGTTTTTCTTAAGATAACGAAGAAGGGGGTGGTGAAGATATACCTGAAGACGAAGCTGTTTGTAGGATATGTTTAGTTGAATTATGCGAAGGTGGTGAAACCTTAAAAATGGAATGCAGCTGCAAAGGCGAACTTGCATTAGCTCACAAAGATTGTGCTGTAAAATGGTTTAGCATCAAAGGTAACAAGACTTGTGACGTTTGCCATCAAGATGTCCAGAACCTACCCGTCACACTTTTAAGGATTCAGAGTACTGTCAGAAACCGAAACATTGGTGCAAGTAGATCACATTTGGAAATAAATGCATACGGGCAAGTTCATCATATCCCTTACCCGTCCTGCCATTTGTTACTATTTTCTCTTTTGGGTTTAAATCATATAATAGCAACGAACTTTCCAGAAAGTTCTGATACGAACAATCTACTTTTTTATCAACCAGGCATTAGACTTTTGAATTTTGTACCGGTATTACCAGATAATGATTTTTATGACTTGGCACTTCTGTGCCATATACTGATTACGATGGAATAAACTTTGATGATTTAATGGGTATCTGAGGTTTAAAAGGTAGCTTTTTTTGTAATCTGATGTCTTGATTAGCATCTAAAACCACTTCCATCTTGAATTCTACAGTGATGTCTATAGGGTATGGCAAGAAGTGCCAATACTTGTTATTGTCAGCATGTTGGCCTACTTCTGTTTCATTGAACAGCTTCTGGTAATTCTTTATCTTATAGTTGAAATTCGCTTTCTTAAGCATTGAGTGTTGACATACCTACATCTTGTATGAAGGTTGGGAACATGGGTACGAGTGCAATTGCTCTATCTCTTCCATTTTCATGTGTCTTGGGTCTTCTTTCATCTATGACTTCTTCAACCATGGGTAAGCAATCATTCTTAGTATGGAAAACTTACTGACTTACCATTTTTAAAAAGTTATTCAGCATAGTACTAAATTTCTCATATCCTTTTCGGCGAAATACTTTTTGGCCATCTTTTTGAAGTTTAACTAGTAAATATATACATGTAGAGTTTTGTATTTGCTAAATGACTTTCTAAAAAATGTGATTAAAGTAATTTTCCCTTTACTAATCATAGTTCATCTTTGCCACTCTATGTTCTGATTCAAAAATTTCTATTTGTTTCAGTTAGAAGAAGGTTTGTCTGGTTATATGCATCGATTCAGTTTGCTTTTGTTGTAATCTTCGCACATATCTTCTACTCGGTGGTAAGCACTAAGCAGCCCATTAACCTTAGCCATTTCTTTCACACATGAAAACACACTCATTATCCGGTGTCTTTTTAATTGTGTTCAGGTTAATGTTCAGCCAGTTTTGTCGATTCTTCTAGCAACGTTTGCAGGCTGTGGGGTTGCAATGAGCGGTAGCTCGATCATTGTTGAAGTTTTAAGATTAAAAAGACGGTGGTGGAATGATACATCAAATCAACAAATAAATTCCCAAATTGTTTTACGTCCAGAACCACGGCGCACACAAACTGCAACATCTCCATCATCATCATCTCATGGCGTTACACCAAATGATATTGAAAGTGGAAATACAGAAGCTCGCCAAGAAAGCTAAGTTCAGTATGAAGGGAAAATGAAAAGTATAAAGAGAACAATATTATAACGTTAGAATGTGTTGATCCACAAGTTTTAGTTGAGTGGTATAGTGTTGTGGTGCCTATATTTAGATCTGTATATTGGAACAACAATATCAGAAACGATGCATCATTCAAAATTTTATTTATTAAAGTATTTCGTTTCTTACCTAATA
The DNA here is from genome assembly GCA_963930675.1 of Gnaphalium uliginosum. Taxonomy (NCBI): domain Eukaryota; kingdom Viridiplantae; phylum Streptophyta; class Magnoliopsida; order Asterales; family Asteraceae; genus Gnaphalium; species Gnaphalium uliginosum. The sequence goes on along the minus strand of OZ005680.1, from coordinate 18,260,036 downwards.
AAGTCAAGCGTTTGATAATGTTGAGTTTAGGAACACAAACGAGTCAAGTTCAATAGGGCTTGAGCTTGGCTTGAACAACTTAAACAAAGCTCGAGCTCGGTTTCATAGCTCAACGAGCCTTCCAGATGTGGGCTCAATCTTGACTCGGAGAGCTAAACCAGAAAAGCTTGATATTTACAGTAAACTAATTTCCGATTGTCAAACTTATTTCAAAGAGATGTTCAAATCCAATAACAAAAAGCATTACATAAATATAAATATTTCTTGAGGCTCGAAAAGCTCATTCAGCAGAGCTATATATCTCAAGCTCGTCTTACAGCTCGAGCTTCGGCTCTAACTTCACAAAAACTCAATGGGGTCGAACTCTCAAGTTACTTGATAAAAGTTGAATTGCCTAATTTCAACACACTTTTTAAACCATCAGCACTTTAAATTAGGCATTTCGTAAGAGTCGAAAGGTATTGTTGTAAATAAAACCAACGGATCCACAAGATCAGATTGCAATTTACATCATAATGTATGAAACAACAATGTCACTATGATGATGATAATAACAACAATGAGAGCTAGTAAATTCAATCATAACATGAAATTCAATATCTTCACTCCAAAAATCAGGCGGTAAAATTCAAATGTAAAATCGTATGTAAAAGAATAAAACGAATACAATCAATAGATCAGAGTGAAAATTTACATCATAATAATGTATGAGAAATACCTGTCACTGTGTATAGATCTAGATCTATATGATAACAATAATAATGATTTTCATAATAATAACGCAATTCAAATTCAGATTCAAACTTCTAGAGGAATTCTCTTCGTGCAGCTAAACTGAACTCAGCTCTACGAATATTCTGTTGACGTTTCTTATACAATACTCCACCAAATCCGACAACACACGCCGCCGCAATAACTCCGATCGCAATTCCGGCTTTCTTCCCGCCGCTCATTCCGCTCTTATCCGATTTCTCCGATTCCTCGCTCTTCAAATTCTCATTATTCAAATCATTAGCGTCTGGTACTTCCGGTGCCGGTGCCGGAGGCAGATCTGGAGTTAATTTAGCTGTTACCGGAGGTTCTGAAGCAGGTGGAGAAGCAGGAGGCGAAGGTAGATCCGATTCCGGTGCCGGTGCTGGTGGAGAAGCGGTGGAAGGTGCAACAGAAGGTGTAGGAAGTGGCGGTGAGTCGTCGGCACCCAGAGATGGCGGCGGCGCCGGTGACGGTACGGCCGGATCTGAAGAAATTGAGAGAGTGATTAAAAGTGCGAATGCTAGTGTATAAATGAAGAATTTGATTGCCATTTTGTGTTGTTGTTTGTGTGAGATGAAATGTAGATCTATAGATAGATTGAAGAAATGTATACAGATATAGATTTGTGTGTGTGTATATAGATGTGGGGAAATGGTAGAAAAATGAGGAATTGAAAATGCGTAGATATTTGTGGGAAAATGGAATTAATAGCGGAAAGCCGGTTGGTGCAGTTGAGCTGGCATTTTATAGTTATTTTAGCACGATTGTACACCCAATGGAAATTGAACTAATTCTTCTGTGAAATTAGGCAGTGATTATAATAAAATAATATAGATATAATTTTATGAATTTAAAAATAAATATAAGATGTTAATATTGAAATTGTTGAACGGGGTGTACTATTTAACTTATGGCCGGATATCTCAATGTGAATCATTTTTAGAATAATTATTCAAAGATAATATTTTCGACGAAATTCGTTTTGAAAAATCAAGAGAAGTATTCAAAATTTAGACAATCAAATCTTAAATTCGTATGTGTTTCTCCTTGTCAAAATGTGTGTGAAACCTTGTACAAAAACGGGCTTTTTTTTCTTTAAAAAAAATGTATATTAAAGATCAACAAGTCAATCTAATCTGCAAGAGATAAATAAAGATTGAATTAGATGAATGAACAATGAAAATGGATCTCAAAATTCAAGTCTTTTGAAACTTTTCACCCTATGAGTATGTGGAAACCAACTTGATTAGTCTTTTTATTGTTAAATATAATACCATTTCTTGTATGTTCTACTCATCAGTTTCAGTACACTACCCAAATTATCCTAAATACCCAGTTATTACATATTTTCATTTATTGTTGATACTCTATACTCTATATATATACTATGTCATGAAATGATTTGCTAGGTGCCCTAATTTGGTTACATGTTTTCATTTATATTTATAATTTGGTTATTAGACACCTAATTTTTGAAACTTCAGAACTGTTGCTTAACACAACATTAGCTTTAAACTAATATTCAATCACCCTCAACTGTTGGCATCTAACAATTTTATCTGAACCTGTGTTTCTATACTAGTTAACTCCATCATCAGTTAGTTAGATTCAGAATTTTCAACTGTTTGCTATTCAACCCTATGGGAATTGCATTACAAAAAGGGGAAATTAAACAAAATACCCTTTTTTAAAAACTTTTATAAAAAATTGCCCTTTTTAAAAAAAATTGCGTTTTTACCCCACCTGGACGCATAACCGGGACGCAAAATCACATTCCCTGACGCAAATCTTCGTACCCGGACGCGTAACCGAGAAATGCAAGCCGGTAACCGAGAAATGCAACTCGGTAACGGGATGCAAAACCTAGACGAAATTTGCGAACGCAAATTGCGTCTCGGTTTTTGAGTCCGGGTGACCGAGTTGCATTTCTCGGTCACGTGTCCGGGTACGAGGATTTGCGTCCGGGAATATGATTTTGCGTCCCGGTTATGCGTCCGGGTGACCCGTTTGCAACCAGAAAATTCGAAAAATTTAGGTTATGTAAATAAAAAAAAAAGATTTTTAGTTCAAATTTTTTTAAAACCCGAAACCTCAAACGGCGCTCATCTTTTTTTTTAAAACCCGAAACAAGTTCGCAAGTTCAAATCGAAAAGGAACCATGCAAATCTCGTACGCGAATCTCGAAAGATGTCTATTTATGAGGTACAACCCCATTTAAACTTCGAGTTATCGTTATATTTCCCAAATTTATAGTTGACGTTTCATCGAGCAGCTGGCGTGCATGATTTTTTTTTGTGTTTTATGAATTGAATTGTTGGTTTTTTAGTTGGTTATCGTGGTGTATGTGTTTTTGAGGTTAGTTTGTTGTTGAGATTTGATTTAGAACGATGTAAACCGGTTCGTTAGTTTGTGACCAAGATCGTTTTGCTTGTGACCGGTTGTCACCGAGCTCGTTACCGAGACGCAAAGGTCGCGATCTTTGCGTTTCTCGGTCATGACCGAGACGCAAAGATCGGGACGCAAAAATTGCCCTTGTACCAGCGAACTTATTATAAGTTCGCATGAATAATACCTTGCGAACTTAATTAAGTTCGCTCGAATAGTACCCTGCGAACTTAATTAAGTTCGCTCGAACAAAACTAGCGACACTACTAGCGACAGTAGCTTAGTGTCGCTATAGCTTAGTGTCGCATGAATAGTACCCTGCGAAACTTTACAAATGCGAAACTCATTCCGAGTTTCGCAACATGCGAAACTTGAACTAAGTTTCGCACTAAAACTAAGTTTCGCAATTCATAGAGTTTCGCAATTCGCAATCAATCGAAGCTAGGTAATCTATACTTGGATTGTTTTTGTACTAATTGTGTAAGTGTTCGATTTGTAGGATTTTTTCGACGCTTCATTAACAATGAAGAACCACGTGTCGGTAATCAAGGAGATTAACATGTTGTTGACGGACGAGCAGAAAGTGATATTTAGACGCACATGTTTTGGGCCTTGGTTAGACGTTGAGTGTCTAGACAACGACCCTGGATACGTACACAATTTGCTCCAGAGACGATGTGAGCGTCCAAACCTATCTAAGCCTCGTGAGGAGCCCGAGGAGTTATGGTTTAGACTGACGCCCTGTTATTCTATACGGTTTGGGCGAAGAGAGTTTTGTTTATTAACCGGATTCCGCTTCGGTTCTAAGACAGATATGAAGGATTATATTCCCAAGGAAGTTCGGGGCACGAGACCTGCTTTACGCGATCGGCTCTTTCAGCCCCATGCTTTGTTGAAAGAGATCTCCATTTTGCACATTGAGATGTTATTCAATCAACCCTACTTATTTAACAGGGTGACCAAAATGAGCGATGAGGATGTCGTCCGGGTATGTATTATCATGCTCGTTGAGAGGTGCTTCATGGGAAAGCAGCCCATGCAAATTGTGCATCCTGATTTCATGCACATGCTTGAGGACCTCAACAACATCAACAAGTACCCTTGGGGTTCTCGGATTTGGGACCATACTTTTCCGCAGTTGAAGAATGCGTTGATTGCTCGGAGCAGTCAACAGATGAGTCAGCGGAGCAGTCAGACCGGGCGTAAATACACTATGGTCGGTTTCACGTGGGCCTTTAAGGTAACTTTGTATGTAATTATAAACTGATTAAGTTAGTTACGTTTTGTATTAACGTATGTAATTATTTGACATTCTGCTTTGTTTTAAGATTTGGATATGGGAGGCCTTTCACCTTTAGGTGTCGAATAATGCATGTAACACCAATAGAGACGGCGTCCCTCGGGCATTATACTGGCGTCGACTTAGGAGGGTTAGTGATTGGAAGGAATATGTCGATGTGCTCACTATTTCGATTAGTGATGTGCATTCCATAATTATCATCATGCATGCATGGTTGTTTCTTCAAATAAAAATTAAGTTTGAAATAAATGGCGAATTATCACTGTAGGATGATATTCACAAAGACTTTTGGCCATTGAGGACGCTGAAGCCGACTGAGTTGGAGGCTTCTTGCCAATGGTGGATTGACAGTTTTCGATTTTTTGACGGGCTCGAGGCTGAGGTGCAGCCCACTCCTCAACCCACCGCACCTCGTGTTGAGGTGCAGCCCACTCGCCGTCACACATCTCAGCGTGCCTCATCCAAAGAGTTGGAGTCCCTGCGAGAGCGCGTCGAGAGTCAGGATGCCATTATTGCTAGGCACGAGGTCTCGATTTCCACTTTACTTCAGCGGGTGGACGCTCAGGACGCGCTGATTGCTAGGTTACTAAACGTAATTGACCCTCATCAGGTATTACCATGTTGTTCACAAGATGTTTTGACACTCATCAGGGTTAGTGTTTAACTTAAATTTTATGTTTTATTTTCATGACGACGCTGATGAGGGTTATGTATAAGATACTTTACCAGCCACTGCTGCCAAGATCTCAGCTCCAAGGGTATTGCGTCGTAGTATTCGAGAGCGGCGATTGGGCAGGGCTAGGCTGTCGCCATATTATACCCCGACATTATTGAAACGGCTGGTGAAGAAACCTTCCGTGGTGAATGAGGCGGCGCCTGAAGAACCACCGGTTAATTTGGGAGCTGATTACAAGCCGGTGGAGAAAACCGCGGCTGAGCCGATGGTTCTTGACGCAGCTGAGCCGGTTAAGCTCGCGGAGAAAGCCGCAGCTGAGCCGGTTGAGCCGATGGTAATGAAAGCCGCAGCTGAGCCGGCAGCGGTGGAGACAGCATCTACCGTTGCAAATGAGGATAAAGAACCCGTCAACCCAGTTGCTCCTGCTGCTCTAAAACAGTCTGTGCTCGTGCCAATTAAACATCAGCGTAAGAAATCCGTTAAGAAGGCAGTTGGGTTGGAGACTACAGAGGATGGGATGGTGGAAATGGTGTCAACTTTAGTGAACCCGGAGACCGGTCTTCTCACCAATCCTCCCCTAGCGGCATCTGTTGAGACGAGAGTCATTGCCAGACCATCCATTATTCGCGAGTTATTTATGAGCGGCGGTGAGGTGCGTTGCATGTTCGTTCAACAGGGCGGGACTTTCATGTTTTTGACAAAGGAGTTTTGGGCGCGCTTGTATGGAAATTTCGAGAGCGGAGACCTAGAAAACACGGTGAGTTATGAATTGGTGTTTATTTATAGAAAACATTTTTTCAGGAGGACGACGGTGAGTTCTGATCTTAAATTTTGTTTTCTACAGCTTATTGACGGCTGGGCATGCCTACTGATGTGGTGGAGATATAGGACTTGGCCTCGATGCTCTCAGATTAACTATTCTTCCTTCTTCAATAACTCTACAATACGAGTTGTGTGTATTGCTCATATTGTATTTCTGAAATATAAATGAAATGTGATGTTATAAGAATATGATTATGGAGATGGCTGAAAGTGCAGATGGTTGGATGATGTAGATGGCTAAATGATTTTATAAGGTATAATCTTATCCAATAAAATCTAGAAAATCTAGGGAAATCTTATCTAGTTGCATAAATCTTATCAGTTGGGAATTTTATCCAGTCTTTATGGCCAGTCACATTTACGTCCGAAATTTGCGAGTCACATTTGCATACGGAATTTGCGAGTCACATTTGCGTCTGGGATTTGCGAGTCACATTTGCGTCTGGGATTTGCGAGTCACATTTGCGTCTGGGATTTGCGAGTCACCTTATCCAGTTACGGTTTAGTAATCTAATTACCAGCATTGTCATTTACATTGTCGGAAATGTGTAATCAATGTTTCGTTTGAAGTAATTTATTTTATTATGTTAAAAGTCTTAAATTACAACATTACAAAATACTCCAAGTTTGAAACGTTTGACATGAACATTGTTGACAGTTTTAAATGGAAACAACCGAAAGAAGAACATGTTATTAATTCGATTAGTTTACAAAAACCAAAACCAGAGATTGATGATTTAAATAGCTATTCTGTACCAGCACGAAAACAGTATTGGCCATCATGGGATACACGAAAACAGTTGCGTTGTTTTAATTCTCAAACTATTCTTCAGTGTTAGGTTCGAGAATTAATACAACTCAAATGTTTTCGTGTATCTCATGATGGCCAATACTGTTTTCGTGCTGGTCCAGAATAGCTATTTAAATCATCAATCTCTGGTTTTGGTCTTTGTAAACTAATCGAGTTAACAACATGTTCTTCTTTCGGTTGTTTTCATTTAAAACTGTCAACAATGTTCAGGTCAAACGTTTTAAACTTGTAGTATTTTGTAATGTTGTAATTTAAGACTTTTAACATAATAAAATAAATCACATACAACTCAACATAGATTACACATTTCCATACATTAAATAAGTTAAGGTTGGGCCAAATGAACACTTGAAAAATCCAATGGCTCATACTTAGATTCTTCCACCTTCGCCTTGCCGTGTGACCTTGAAGTGGATCTTGATTTGGCTCTTGATCCGCTTTGCTCATCTGTTTTATCGTAAGGAGCCATACAACCAGATCGGTTATGACCGATTCCATTGTAACGACTACATCGTTGCTTGGGTTTGGTTTTCTCCTCTCCTTTCGAAGGAATACGAGCACGACGCATTCCGAAGGTAGGACAGTTTGCAGATTACCTGGATCGACCCATTCCGAAGGATGAACCATTGGGTATATAGGCTCTGCGTAAGCTGCTCGATATGTGTCTGACGTGAAATACCTCTCCGCATAGCAGCTTACATCGTCCTGATTGAAGAAACGGGCTACCGCCATAACATGTCCGCAAGGTAAACCTGACAACTGCCACTGGAAGCAAGTGCATGTTCTGTTTTCCAAGTTCACTGTCCCATTCTTCTTCCCGTCCACCACCTCACAAATCATATTTATGGATGGGTTCACAATCCAACCGAGTGATCTCCCATTCCTTTTGCCGATCTTGTGCTCGGCATATGGTGTAACAGGTGTTTTAAATTCGGCCGCAGTGTTACTCATGGCGTTAACGGACTCTGCACTGTTACTCGTCATGTAAGCATATCGATTACGGGTAGCATGATGCCTTGACCATCTTTCTATCTCAACATCTGTAAGAACCTTGCCAGAGGCTTGTAAGCGTCTAGAAAACACACCAAAATGGTGATCAAAATCAGACTTACGGTACGCCTTACACATCTTCCAATAATGCCATTCGTAGTGGTTTACTTTGCAAGATCTTCTTTTCAGGTTCATCAACAAATGACGACAACATATGGCGTGAAAGGCATCTGGAAAGACATTTGAGATGACAGCTGCAATTGAAGAAGCCCTATCAGAAACGATGGTCAAGTTCTCGATCCCACCCGCAGATTCGAGGGTGTCACGTAGGTTTCCCAAGAACCACGTCCAAACGTCGACAGTCTCTGATGCCCCGATTCCGTATGCCAGTGGAAAGATGTCATTATTGCTGTCCATCGCCACAACAATTAAATTGGTTCCTAAGTAACCACCCTTCAAATGTGCCTCATCTATGATAATTAGTGGGCGCGTATGGTTGAAAAATGTCCGTATCTACAATAATTTATAGAGACATATCAATGAACCAAAAGAATATAATGTCTAAACATAGGTGAAAACGAATTATAGATACTTACAGCTGCACCAATGGAACGTCAACTAACTTTCTAACTTGAAAGTTGTTACTGTTGTTTATACGACGTGCACTTACCTTCCACTTACAATCATGCAAGACACATGATGTTGTATACCTTGTCTTGTCCGACTTCTTCGGCTTGATCTGAAAACCCTCTTCAAGACACTTGGTATGAAGCTGAATACGCAACTCCTCCTTGTTTTCAAATGTTTGTCCAACTTGAACCCGGTTAGAGGGTTCATATATTGTAACTGGACGTTTTGTACTTTCTGGATTGTTATCACTTAATAGTGGCGGCATATTCCAGAATATATTATTCGTGGTTGTGGTTGTGGTTGCTGTAGGAGATGTTGTGTTGTCATTTGGATCTCTGGATCCAGCTCCTCCTCATCATCCCCATCATCATCATCCCCAACAATATGATCATCAAAGGGATGGTCAAAGTGTTTAGGGGGATTGACATTTTCTTCATCATAATGATCATCATCATGAGGATCGTCAAGAATATACTGAACATCCTCGTGATGATGTGGTTGTTCAAATACATTAAATTGGGTGTCTTGGTTGTTTTGTTCTGGTAACGTGGTATATGTTGGGTATTGTGGAGCAGCATGAAAATGAAATTGATATTGTGGTGGATAAGGTGCCGAAAATTGTGGGGGTACTTGATATTGAGGTGGTTGGTTATAATCATGAGTAGTATGCTGCAGAAATTGTTGTTGAAAATCACTACTACTACTGGTAAGTTGGTTGCTACCGGCAACAGAAACATTTGATACAATATCCACAACGTAAATTTTAATAGGAGCATTATTAATTGCATGAGTCAAAAAAATCCCCAAAATCTTCAACATCATCAGTTATATCAACAACATACTGATCGACCTTATATTTCATTAAAATTGGTGAATCAAGTGGTAAACCTAATTTCCGTAAAACATTTTTCAACAAAATTTTGCAAGTCAATGGTTTTTCCGGTGCAACAGGAAGTTTTAAAGGCACTCTATGACATTCTATTGGTAAATACATAGGGACGTTGTTAATATATTCAAAACGACCTCCATCACAAATATAGACCTTAAACTTATCAGAGAATTGACTCATTTTGATTATGAAAACAATATAAAACAATGTAAATACGTTTCAATAACAGATCAGATCAATTAAGGTTGAAATTTGAGAGTGCTGTATGGATTTGTTGTCAAATAAATACCTTTTATGAAGTTGAGAGTATTTTGTGAGGTTATTGTGTATAAACTGATGAAATCGGGTTATTTTAAAGGGAAAAAAATGTTATCTGAAAAATATCCAAAATCTGCTTCTAGGATGATATATCTTATTCAGAAAAATCTAACTGAAAAATGTACTAATAAAAATCCCGAAAATCTTGAAATATCTTATCCAAAAATCCACCCGTCCAGCACACCCAGACGCAAATACGAATACCCGGACGCAAATCCGCATACCCGGACGCGTGACCGAGAAATGCAAGTTGGTGACCGAGAAATGCAAGTCGGTGACCGAGAAATGCAAGTCGGTGACCGAGAAATGCAAGTCGGTGACCGAGAAATGCAAGTCGGTGACCGAGAAATGCAAGTCGGTGACCGAGAAATGCAAGTCGGTGACCGAGAAATGCAAGTCGGTGACCGAGAAATGCAAGTCGATGACCGAGAAATGCAAGTCGCTGACCGAGACGCAAACGCTACCCGGACGCAAATTCTCGTACTCGGACGCATAACCAGGACGCAAAGTCAGATTCCCGGACGCAAATCCTCGTACCAGGATGCGTGACCGGGAAATGCGAGCCGGTGACCGAGAAGTGCAACTCGGTCACCCGGACGCCAAAATCGAGACGCAATTTGCGTTCGCAAATTTCGTCCGGGTTTTGCGTCCCGGTGACCGAGTTGCACTTCTCGCTCACCGGCTCGCATTTCCCGGTCACGCGTCCGGGTACGAGGATTTGCGTCCGGGAATGTGATTTTGCGCGGGTGGAGAAAAAACGCAATTTTTAAAATAAATGACAAATTTTTATATTACTTTTTAAAAAATGGTATTTTGTTTAATTTCCCAAAAAAAAAAAGGTAAACCCTGAGAGGATCAAAGCCTATGGCCTTGTACTTCTTTATGAGTTGAACCTGAGAGGATCAAAGCCTATGGCCTTGTACTTCTTTATAAGTTGAAATTTTCCGGCCTTGCAATGAAGATTATGTATGATCTTACATTATCATTGGACATAGAATCTCACTTTGACAACCATTTGCATATCCTTAGTCATAATGTAGTTATCAAATCAAGATTCGATCATGGCTAGCTCTATCTTAAGATTCCCTATGGAAAATGTGTTCAAGTGCAACAAGGTAACATAACAGAGTCAAAGTTAAGACTGTAATGTTCCATGGGGTTAGCCTAATTTGAATTTGCAACTTTGATGAATTCTCAGTTTAAGACGCCTAGACTAAATTCTTGTCATTCTACATGCCTTCCTTAATCTAAATAGTGAATGATATCCCATTGTGAAGATAACTACACCTAATACCATTTCTACAGCGTTATGTACGTAGTTGAACATGTGCAAAACCCTAAATTCAAAACCTTTCAAATTTATACCCATACATTTTTAACTAAAAAGGTCACATTTATTCCATATGGGTTAACCATCAAGTTAGTTACTAAATGAACTTAGGTATTTAAACAAATGTTCTGAAATGCTTCAATATAGTAGGCTAGTAGCCCTTATTTAAGCAAAAGAAAACCTGTTCATACTTCATAGCACTAATTGTTATTCAGCAAATAGGATACCAAAGATTCATTAAAAAAAGAACTCCATAACTAAATATTAAATATTTTAGTCAAATGTCTCAAAATTCGATCAAAAAACTGATCATATCATGACATTAAATCTCAAAGCAAAAACATATAAAACGAAATTATTGAAAACTTTAAGAACTTCCTCACTCAAAAACCGATCAAATTGTGCAATTAAACGATCATTCCTGAGGAATCTCGACATCACCATCAGCGATTTCCTGCTGCAAATCCTTGGCATCTCTTCCATCCACCGTACATCCAACCGAAACACAAGTTCCTAAGATCTCCTTCACAGTTCCTTGCAATTCCTTCGCCATAGATCTCGGTTTCATCACCTTAGCAATCTCAATTACATCATCAAGGGATATATTACCGCTATGTTTAATATCCTTCACTTTTTTACGATCACGTTCCGGTTCCTTCAAAGCTTTGATCACCAATGCTGCGGCGGACGGTACGACGGAGATTTTCGCCTGACGGTTTTGGACGGTGAGTTTGACGGTGACACGTAGACCCTTCCAGTCCTTTGCCGTTTCTTTTGCGATATCTTCTCCGATTTTTTTGGGAGAGAGACCGAGTGGGCCGATTTTAGGAGCAAATGATGACGCGGCACCAACTTCACCTCCGGTGACTCGGACCTCCACTTCGACGACTTGCGATGGATCGATCTTCGGTGCCATGGTGGATCAGCGACAATCGATGGTAGTTGGGGCTAGGGTTTTGGAAAAGTGTGGGGTTTGGTGATTGTGATATTCTATTCTTATATATATATTAATCGACGGTAGGGTTTTTACTGTTCACGGGTAATATTTATCGGGATACCCGTTTGTTTTTGGGCCCAGCTCCATCCAACCATTACGATTGAGTTTAGCGCCGAGAATGTTGACCAATAGCCGGAGATTCTCTCAGATGCTCTTAGATCGAGGGGTTGAGGTGTGCCAGCAGCCAACTCCGGCGTGTCAAAACTGAATGCGAAAAGTATGGAAAAACTTAATTATTATTACTAATAGCTGGGAAGGGAATACGTTTATCAGAACATAGTTTGAACCCAGAGAGCTCTGACCATGTTCATTTTACTTGTACTGATTTATTTGTTTAAATGAAAACATATTACGGCCCATCGGAGATTGGACCCTATTTTACCAGCTCAAAAAGTTTGCTATTATCACAGCATTGTTATTCGTTTTTTATTTTAATAAAATAAATAATAATTAATAATATTAATATTATTAAAGTGGTATTTAGCTTTGAATCAAACCTACTCGCCTTCTAGCTTATTAAATTTTTTTAACCTTTTTTTTTCCAAAGTTATGGCGCGTTTAGTTACGGAAAACTCTTTCATTTTTCTGGAAATTTTTTAAAGAAAACTGAAAAATTATAAAACGCGTTCAAGTTGGAATTTTCCGGAGGAGTTTTCTAAGAAAATGAAATATATGATTTAAGGTTTTCCAGTTTTCCTAATTTGAAAAATGAAAACTTCATCCTTTACATTTGAATGCGTTCTCTAAACCCCTTATGATTTTCAAGCAACAAAAAACTCTATAAAAATAGAAAAAGAAAAATAGAGATACTTTTTCGTAACTAAACATGCCCTATATTCTTCTTTTTTTATTTTTATTTTTTATTTTTTTTTAACTATGGTATTAGAAATTTGTTATAATTTATTCAATTTATGGCATCATAGTCAAAGTTATTATTATTTATATAAGTAACTTAGAATTAAAGCAAAAAATTAAATCAACTAAAGTTATCTTAGTCCAAATTTTTAGTATATCCAAATATGTTCTAAATGGATGATTGAACGTCAATTTAAGCATTTCTTATTTATTATGACTATAAATAAATATTAATGAAATTCATGTTACTTGCATTCTGTTAATAAATTTTGCAACTGAGTACGATTAACAACCCTTTGTTTAACAAATTGGGGATTTGTTATTAGGGTTTAACTGTTTAACATATTGGGCTATGAGTCGACGATTTTCTTCTCAGAGGTGTTCTCGGTCCAATAAGTACTAATTGACGCAGTAATCTATATAACTAATTCTATATAACTAATTGAGAATAATTTATTTCTTATGTGTCACCCCTATTTTGTTGACAAATAAATGAATATCCTATGTGTCATTATCTTAACTTCCTAAAAAAATTCTACATGTCATTGATGTTGAAAATTCTTTTGAATCCATCTAATTCTTAGCTAAAAATTCTCACATTAAAATTATCACTTAAAAATTCTACAAATCGTATTGAAAAAAAACTCAAAAAGTACGACATATTACATATCCAAAATGAAAAGTTACAAAGATTCAGACTTTTAAACTCAATTTTTCACATGACACTTTATTATAATCAATTAATTAATCTATTTTTCAAAAAGTTTTGTGTTATATTTTATTGTGCCCATTTAATTAAAGTTCTAATAGGATTATTTATAATATTAGTAATAATATGATTGTATATATTAATGTAAAAATTGAGTATATATTTATGCTTTAATTCGTATTTATGAGCATTATCATGTGAAAATATGCAAGTTAAAACAATTAAGATTAGTCTCAATGTTGCTAATCACGAATATGCTGATTTTAAGTTTTTTTAATTAATTTTATTTGTTTATTTCCTTTGCAGACGTATATATGTTAATTTCGAAAAGAATAAATTACAAAAAATATCCATGTGGTGACACGTTCTTAGAATTCATTTCCGAATTTCAATAATATCAACAGCCATCCCCGTGAATGATAATTTTTTACAAATTACATCATTCAGCTATTTAAAAAGACAACATTATTTCAATTATTACTCAAGTACATATACTTCAACAGTTTACACAATAATATTCTGTAAGGCAACATATGTATAGTCAACACCACATTAATTATATGATGTTAATCAATCATGATTAACTTATTATGCATTTTAAACCCTTAATATTTTTATGTATACAAGTTAACCCGTATTTTACACTAACAACATATAAGTTAGGTGTTGTTAATAAAAAATTAACATTTTCACATTATGTATTTGTAAAATCGTTATTTTTTTACATTTATCATTTTTCAATATATTTATGTTTACGTCACATGAAACCCAGTACACTAATATGTGATAAATGTCCATAGGCTGACTATAGTTTTATTTTGGGCCATAAGCCCATAAGTACTTGTGATCGGATACATGCAATGTTGTAAAAGTCGGTTAATCGGGACTAATCAGTTTGTAGGTACTGATCGGTTAAATTGGAGATTAATTGAGTTTGACTTTTTTGACTTTTTGAATAAATTTCAGAATGTGTAAATTTATATAAAAACCATAAATATAAACATAAATATCTTGAAACATAAACATAAATTGTTGACCAACTTAAAACTCTAGTTTTAAGTTGAATTAAATTTTTGACCAACTTTGACTTTGACCGATTTTTACCAATTAATTCAGACTTTGACCGATTAATCCATATTTGATCGATTAATCTCGACATTTACCCTTTAACCAGTGTTGATCGACCTTGACAATTTTTTATGAGCGATTTGACCAAGTCGGGTTGGCCTACATCCAAACCCGATTAATCCCGATTTTTACAACCATGATTATATGTCATTATTGGAAGGAAGGCTTTAATCCAACACTTTACTCTTGCAAAAAGGTAAAAGAGGCACTTAGTAACTAGGTATAAGATGATAATACAAATCAATAAAAAAAATTCAGATCATAATTCTAATATACAACTATCGGATGGTATATCTCACCTGCAAAAATGTCTTTTACCATATATGTCGGCTTGTTCTTCTTCTTTAAATCATCATGCAGGTGACGAAAGTTTGTAGATCCTTGTGTTGATAAAGATTGTCGATCTTCATGTGCTATCTTTTAAAAGATGTTTAAAAGTAAATTACACCGATCGTCCATGTGGTTTGTACCAAATTATACTGATGATCCTTATCTTTCGATAATTACACCGATCATCCCTAACTATCTAATAAGTGCACGGTGATAGTCTCTCACATTAACTTTCGTTAAATATGTCCGTTAAATGTAATATGTGCAAAATATGTAAGGGTAAAAAAGTATATTTATGCTTTCCTTCTTTTTCCCCAAATCTAACTCTTCCATGTACCTAGATTTTCTCTCAATTCCTCCACCACCACTCACCGTTTTCTTCATGTTCTTCAACACAAAATCTAATAAAAAACTCATTAAAAATAAAACTAAAAAAATGGTAAACCCAAAACTAGAGAAAAGAAAACGTAAGACATAATAATAATAATAATAATAATAATAATAATAGGGGGTCGATGGTTGTGGTGCAACAATGGGTGTCGACGACTAGAGTGATGTCGGGCTACAATGGTGGTGGGCTGGACTGGCAGCGGTCGCGTGACCGATATAAAGGTTTCTGTGGATATATTCCGGCCAATCTCATGTGCAATTTTTGCTCCATTGAGACACCGTATAATAGCAACTCCATCACCATTACATCTAATTATTGGCGTTGTTCAATTAAAAAAAGAATGAACTTTATTGTACTGAATGTGAAAACTATAATCCGAAAACAAAAGAAAAAGGAAGCAGCAACCCTTTGATTTCTCAAGCAACTTGATTTCTCCGGCAAATAGTCGGTGTACGAATACGTCTTTAATTTTTTGTTTTTGGTGACGGAGAATGAAGTTTCATTATTTTAGTTGTTTATTGTTGTACGTATATGTGAAAATGAGAGATAAAGGTTGTTGGGATTTGAGAAGAAAAAGGGTGTTCAAATGTGTGGAAAGAACATATAGAGAGAGGGGCAGTTGTTTTGGGGAAAAATAAATGAAACATAAAAATACCTTTTTATTCAGAAATGTTTTGCACATGTTATATTTAACGGACATATTTGACGGAAGTTAGTTTTAGGGACTATCGTTGTACACTTCTTATATAGTTAGGGATGATCGATGTAATTATCGAAATATAAGGATCATCAGTATAATTTGGTGTAAACCCAGGGATGTTCAGTGTAATTTACTCAATGTTCAAAAAGTCAAGGACAAGAATTATGCGCGGATCTTAATTTGGTGGGGGGTGGGTGGGTGGGGGCACTCGCCCCCTAGATTATGAGCATGTAATGTATTACATTGATGATTTAATGTAAATTAAGATAAGATAGTTTGAGATGTTGTAGTTAGTTTTCATTGTTAACTAGAAATATAGAGGTTAAGATGTTTTGTGGTTTCTTTTGTTTTGTAGTTTAGACTTTACTGTACTCTGTTTTTAGTTTTGGTAATGGTATATCGTCTGCGTATTTTTAAAAAGAGAGGTTAAAGATGTTGAAGAAGTTGAATCGTACAATTTTTTATTTATTATTATTATTATTTGAAACATGTAACAAAAGGAAAAGATGCTTTTATGACATGTTGATTCTAAGTGATAATTCATCTTCAAATTTAGAGACAACGATATACAAAGTTAACTTCGTCAAAGCGTAAAAGTTATATGATTTCTAAGGTGATCCTTCATAGCAGGTCTTTAAGGAGTACGTCTCGTCCATCGGTTGTGGGCTTTGGCGGGGGAATAAAACATTTTATCGTGAATCGACAAGTTTTTATGATCATCTACTACTACTCAAGAATGTCGAAGCTGCTCATTTCAAATGAAGAAGCCAACAAAGGATTTGACTTGAAGATCATTAGATAATTGTTTACTTTCTTAACTTGGTTAATGAGTATACGTGTGGATCAAAGGTTAAGCCTCAAGACTCTTAGGTTTCAAATTGTTGGACCATTTAATCTATGTACATTATTAGGACAATATGTTCCCCCGGCCCAAGAAGTACAATTTTGGCACACTAAGATTTTATTGTGAATATTCTGTCCACACCTTTATTTTGGGCAATCAGGCCCACCACTTTATTATGCAAGAATTGGGTTATTTGGTTGCAGTTTTAAGTTATTTTTATTACATCTAAATATCTAATTAACATGCTTAATTGTTTGAAAACCGCCAAATTCCAGTATGGCTAGTTAATTAGACTCGCTGTAAAGTTTAAAACTTAATTTCAAGAAAACTCCGTAGGAGAGAACACGAAAATAGACATTTTTAAAAATTGACAAGTGTTTGAAAATGTAAATAACTAAGTGTTGCAATACATTGTGTGTAATTAACCAAATCGACTTTTATTGTGTGTATTCAACTTCGATTATTGCTCTTTGTAGTAATATTTTGATATAGTTTATATCAATAAAGATAACACACCGACAAATATTACATTAAACGGTAAAAATAAAAGCTACATCCATACAATGAAAGTCAAATTTATTAATTACGTACACGTAGACATAATGTAATTTAACATATAGTCATTTACATTTACATATTGAAGTATTTAGCCATTAAAATATAAGTGGATAGGTAGACCGATTTGTTAAAACAAAACAGCTTTCGTGATTGGCATGTAAGTTGGTATGATATGCTTTTGGCTTCATGTTATAATCGACAGAAGCAAAGGGTTATTTGAAATAAAATAATACAGAGTATGATGTTAGTCAGATCTCCTATCGCTGATTAATTTGGCTTTTTCGACATTTCTAAATAAGCTGCTGTCAAAAAGTTTAATTACTCCCGTATTAGTCAAGGTTATTATTGTAATAGGTTGAAAATAATACGACATTATTACAATTACAATTACAATATTGCTATTTTATTTTGAAACGAGTAGGTGTACTCGTACATTACGACAGCATGTAAAAGATTGCAATATTACGGTGAGTTTATTGTTAAGAAACGAAGTGAGACATGATATAGGCATATCGGTAAGTAATTGTTTGCTAATTCGTGAAATGGAACGTACTTCAAATTTTCCATAATAGATGTTATCAACATTAGCTAGCAAAATAACGAGCAGTGACAAATTCAAAATTTGAAACTGACTCGTTACATACAAGTTACTCCAGCAAACAATGTTTGGATTTATCATAAAACCAACCGCTATGGATCGGTGTCACAGCTATGCCGATCAGCGTTCATCTTCTTCACCATAGTTGTGAATTCGTGGTTGACCTCAGGTATTCAATATTCTTCGTTCAAAACACAATCCTTAAATTTTTTTCGCCATTTTGCTGGAGAGGATATTATTTTTAAATATTTCGTTGCCCATAGTGATGTTGGGCTTTTATTTTGGTGTTAAAAAGAGGAGTGGGCTTTTTTCTTCTTAACAATAAGCTGGAAACTTCAAGAATATTATGATTAAAATAATATAAATTTGCTATTGATATACTTAACGGGAGAAAAGTGGAGTGCAAATCAATTTTAGATTACATATAAATAAAAGAATCAAAAGGTAAATATTAACTATGTTATGTAATGTTTAATTTCATTTTATTGAAATGAATTTCACAGATAAAATGTGTTTTTATTTAGTTTAATAAAAATCAAATTAAAAGTTAAACAACCGATGCTGAATATTATTAGTTGGGACTCACCTTTACTAATAATAAATTTGTGTTTTACCAAGAAAAATCACGTATCCGAAAAGCCTTGGCCATGAACGAACGAACAATCAAGGACGGGGATGTAATGCGCCAAGATTGACTTTTGGTTGTTATCATTTGATGGATATCACCACGTGACTTTTAAAAGAGAGCTACGAGTGTTGTCATTTAATGTGACAGATATATTCAAAATGTACGTGGTCTCAAATGCTATTTCATTGGTTAGATGACTAAAAAAATCATCTAAAAGACAATCACAGTTTGATTCACTTTTTGTACAAGATTAAGTTAATGAAGTGGTTTGGTCAAAAACAGTTATCATCTACCAGTATTTTGATTGGTTTATTATTGTTCTAAATACACAAAGTCTGCTTTATAAAGTAAATAACTTATGCAACTAAATTGTCATTCATCTAGCGGCATTGTGGTGTCTTTTCAACTATGAGGTTGGGGGTTCAAGTTATGACGGATAAAACAAATAACTTATGCGTATTTATGCTATGTGTGTGACAAATCAAAGTGATAGAGGTTGATTGATTTATCAATTCTATCCTCACGATTTTAATTAGCTGTGTGTAGCAGAAAGTGTTAATCTTGACTCTTGAGCATTTATTAACTTGACCATTACATCAATTATTGACAATTTTGTACTAATAAGATGAATGAATGAAAGATGTTTGAAGACATTGTTCTCATATTTTGTTACGACGGCTATTAAAGTTAGAATTATTGCAATAATTAAAAAAAAAAAAACTAAAAAAATGCTTGTATACAACAAATATTTTGAAGTTGGATTTGGTTATGTGTTGATTTTTCTACCATTTGTGGTAATTTGTGATCTATGAAAAGAAAAGGGAAACAAAAAGGAAAGCTTCTTGTTATAAATGAAAAGAGCGATGCGATTAATCTATTCTTTAAAATAAAAAACTTATTATGAACAATTATACAATCCAAATCCAATCCATCCGAATAATTCAATATACTTCGGAATATGACATGAATGTAATACTGTGGATCATAGAGAAAGGGTTATATAAGTGAAAAGAAAAAAACATAACATTAAATTTCAACATCTCTTTTTTCACTCCGTCTACTTTTTTTATTTCCTTCTCCTTCTTCCTCCTCTATCTCACCTACCACTGCCTGATGTCAGTGATCGTCGAATTTCGACCACCGATTTTTTTTTCTTTTTTTCCTTTTACTTTTTTATAATTTTTTTAACCAATATTTTAACATTTTTAAACACTTTTTCCCATTATCTTGCCTTTTTTATAAGCCTAATATATATACAAGATATAATAAAAATAACAAAATGTAATATACGTTTATTCAAAATGCAATACATAAAGGATAATATATATGATACAAAATATTGTACAAAACAAATATAATATGTACTAAAAATATATGAACAAAACGCAGTAAAAAAATAAAATGCAGTATAATTTTATACAAAATTTAGTACAAAAATGAAATATGTATAATACAAAATGCAGTACAAAATATATAATATATACTAAAAATATATATACAAAATGTAGTAAAAATAATAAAATGCAGTATAACTTTATATAAAATAAAGTATAAAAATGATAACATATATAATACAAAATTTTGAAAACGATAAGAGTGAGAGGTGGCAGCAGTTGGTAGTGAGTAGTTGTGGGGTGGGAGAGTATGATAGGAGAAAGTTGGAGGGTTGAAAGTAAAATAGGGTGAATATGAGAGTTGAAAGTGAAAATGATAAGAGTGACACATGACATATTGTGGTTGGTCTTATCCCTTTTCCTCATTCTCCTCATATATGATCTTCTACTCTGGACTCTACCCTAAATGTAATACTCCATTTTTAATATGATTATTATAGATTAAGAAATTAAGATAAAATCGAGGGAACTTAAATTTATCAATTGATTATATA
Organism: Gnaphalium uliginosum; assembly: GCA_963930675.1. NCBI lineage: Eukaryota > Viridiplantae > Streptophyta > Magnoliopsida > Asterales > Asteraceae > Gnaphalium > Gnaphalium uliginosum. The sequence continues at coordinate 18,239,506 of OZ005680.1, read as the reverse complement.
TATATATATATATATATATATATATATATAGGGTTAGGTTCAAATGAGAACCACAAAAGGTACAGAACTGCGAGAACTTTTAAATTACATTGTTTTTATATATGTAAACGTAACAAATTACACAGAAATGTTATATAATGTTCATATTATTGACAAACAAAAGTTAAAAATAACGAAATACATGTTAAACTATAAAATATATGAAGTGTTCACATGTGCACATATCAAATGTGCACATGTGAACGAGAAATATAAATTTGATTTTAAAGGTTATTTTGATGTTTTTTCAAACTATTTTGCTTTTAATCTTAATCTACATCAATGTTCACATATGATTGAATCATTAAACATGTTAAAATCCCTGTAATTTAAAAGTTCTCGCAGTTCTGTACCTTTTTGTGGTTCTCATTTGAACCTTTGGCTATATATATATATATATATATATATATATATATATATATATATATATATATATATACACACACACGTATATAGGGACCGGATCCATAGGGAAACACTATTTTCTGGGGAAGAGGGAATCTATACATTCACCAACGATGAATATTAGCGAATTCCTTTAATATTCATTATATGATATCATAAGTTATAAAAAATAGTTTATTGATGAATATCATCGGTTTTGATTAATATTTATTGCTAAAAACACGGTTTTATACGTTTTGATTATCATTCATCGTTGACGAATGTTAACAAAGAAAATAATAATATCCACTTCGGTTAACATTCATTAATGATGAATATTAAAAAATTCTCTTTATATTCATCATATGATATTATTAGTTATAAAAAGTAGTTTATATATGAATATTAGTAGTTATAACATCTGTTTTGATTACTACTTTTTGGTAAAAATATGTTTTTACGTTTGATTATCATTCATCGCGAATGAATGGTTAGCTTCCATCCTTCCCTCAAAAAATTACTTCCCTCTTGATCCCTACCCTATATATATATATATATATATATATAATACAGGATCAAGAGGGAAGCTTCAAATTTGAGGAAAGGAGGGAAGCAAACCTCAACCACACATTTCCTTATGTCTTTTCCAACTCATATACAATACCCATTTCATCAATTTTCGTCTAAAATTCAAAATTAAAGCATGTAAATCAATGATTTATCAATCAAAACATTATAAATTTCAAATTCATCAAAGGCATTTATACATATCTTCAATTCGTCATAATTCATATTCATCAAATATTAAGAATTTTGGGTATAACTTTTGAGTTTTTGTGAAAATTCTGATTCACCAATGAATACAATGAAATTAATTGAACTTCAACATACAAAACTTATAAACAAGTAATTAGTTTAATTATAGTCGTCATTCACCATCGAATTTCACAAAATTAAAATTTTTCAGACCATTAACATTCATTTGGAATGCATGTTAATCAAAATTACAATTAATATTCATAAATAATAATTTATGATGAATATTAACTTATATATGTTTTTATACATTGTTGAACGAGATAACTTAACATTCATCAGTGTATAATAATTTATATGAGTTTACATTCATCGTAAATGAATGTTTAAAAATATTAAGTTGTAATTTTGATTAATATGCTTTCCAAATGAATATTAACATTCTGAGAGTTTTTTGAGTTATTTATAATTTATCTACCGCGTTGACTTTTGAGTTGACCAGAATGTGTGGCTAGGAATAGATTCCCTCATTCTCCCATTTTTTTACTTCCCTCTTTATCCCCACCCTATATATATATATATTATATATAGGATCAAGAGGGAAGCTCTAAATTTGAGGGAAGGATGGAAGCAAACCTCAACCACACATTTTCTTACGTCTTTTCCAATTCATATACAATACCCATTCTTTATTAATTTTTTATTCTTTTAATTCTTGTATAGTCGTGGGTTTAAATAAGAATGCTAATTTTCTTGAGAACGTAGGAAACATTTCAAAATTACTTTTTAAATATTCAAAATACATTATTTTATAAAAATTTCTTCGTAGCTCCTTACTCAAATAACTTTTAGAAGCTATTTTTTCAATAAATAAAATTTCTACTTTTTTATTTTTAATTATTTTTTATTAATTCTTTTATTCAAAATAATCACATTTTTATAACTTGATAATCACACGAATAATATGTGATTATCAAGTCATATTTTGTGATTTTATCAAACACATGATAATCACATTATATTAGAGAACAATCACATGTGATTATCATGTTATATTTTTTGATCATCTTAAATAATCACAACAGTAACGACCCTTGTAAAAAAGTTCGAAAAAAGTTAATATTTTTTATTATATGATAGCTTTAAAAAGTTATTTTAGTAATAATTACTGAAAAAGTTTCTTAAAAAATTGTGTTTCGTACAGTTAAAAAAGTGATTTTGAAGTGTTTCCTATGTTCTGACGAAAATTAGCCTTTTTATTTGAATAAACTTATATATATATATATATATATATATGTATATATATATATATATGATACACAACTTAAAGTTGTGTATCACAATCTTTATGTGTAATATTGTGATACACACTAATTTTTTTATAATGTGTATCAAATATTTTTGATAAAGAGAATATATTGTATTAAAAAGCTAAATATCCAATAGTTTTGATATAATTTTATTATCGAAAGTTTAGTTAATGTTTACCTTAAATTTTAAAATGTTTGTTCTTACTAATCTTACCATAACAAGTGTTAGTATTTAAACCTTCCTGCTATGTGATTATATTAAAAAGAGAACTTTTTAAAGTGTAATTAGTGGTCTTTATATATTTGCCCCTAAGGGAACGAAAAAAGGACATTAGAAAATCAATTTGTTATTTTGAGTTATCAAAATAAAATATTTAATTTTTTGATAAAGAAAGCTTGAATATGGGAGAGTAAAAAGAAAAAGCTAGCTAATTACAGAATAATACTGAGTATGCCAAAATAGAAAGTTCTAAGTTTAATTATTGATCTATATTTTAGGCCCTTAAAGTATAGTTGGTCAAACTCTATATAATAAAATATAATATAATAACTAAAGTGTAACGTGACACAATCTATCTATGCTCCAAATATGACCACAAGCTAAATTCAAGGAAATTAATTTTCTTGACCCTTTGACCAAGCAACAATTATTTAGATTTTGTGTCAAAAGGTCAACATTTGAACTCAAATTTGACTAAACAATATTTTTATTGGGATATTGTGCGAGAAGTAAAAAAAGGCAACTCAAATTTTCACGATAATATGTTGAGCTTCCATAATATCAAGTAAATGTATAATACTCCGTAGTAATTTTGATTTACATTTATTATTTGGAAGGTGATATATTTTATAAATAGATTTTGCCAACTTATGACCCCTTGCCAAAAGTCAAAGTACAAGTACAGAACCAGCCCCCCCAAGCAGGCCTGCAAACGAGTCGAGTTTTTAACGAGCAACTCGAGCTTGAGCTCGTTCGAGTCGAGCTTTTGTCAAGTTCGAACCCGATCTCGAGCTAAAAAGTAGAGCTCGAAATATATATCGAGCCGAGCTCGACCCTTTAAGAGCTCGGCTCGAACTGTATATGTAATTTTGAATCTATAAATGATATTATTAGACCATTCCCATCCGTGACGGAAACTGACAGAAACCGACGCGCCACATCAGCGCCACCTCAGCTTTTTCAGAAACTGACAGAAATTGACAGAAACTGACAGACCACTCCCATCAGTGGTCCGTCACTTTTTTTTTCAGGGACCCACACACTATTTAATTAATATATTAATTACACAATAATAAAAATAAAACACAATTTATTAAAATAAAAACATTACATTTATTGGAACGAAAAAACATTTTACACTAATTAACGAGTACGGAAATTTGGTGGGAGTTGCGAAATGTGTTCGATTAGAGCATTGCGAAGTTGATGATGAACCTCCCGATCGCGTAATTCCTTGTCCATACGCAATTGAGTTTCAACTCGTTGTTTCCACGAACGTCTTGGTGGAATCATCGGATATTCCTGCTCTAGTTGACACATATTTCGTTTGTTGTCCTCGATTATCATGTTGTGTAGAACCACACAAGTATACATAATTTTTTTTAATTTTGTTGGTGCTATATGGTCGTGCCGGGTTCTTGATGATTTGCCAACGGCCCTGAAGCACACCAAATGCTCGTTCCACATCTTTCTTTGCAGATTCTTGATATCTCTTGAAACACATTTCTTGTTGTGTTAGTGGATGCTTAAACGACTTTACAATAGTAGACCATTCCGGATAAATTTCGTCGCCTAAATAATAACCTTTGGTGAATTGTTGGCCGGCAATCGTGAAGTTTACTTGGGGAGTTCTATCTTGTAGTAAATCGGTGAACAAATCCGATTGATTAAGGACGTTGATGTCGTTGCTCGAACCCGCTGGACCAAAGAAAGCGTGCCAAATCCACAAATCGTAAGAGGCAACCGCTTCGAGCATGATCGTTAGAATACCTTGATCACCTCTAGTGTATTGACCTTGCCATGCTACTGGACAGTTTTTTCAAGGCCAATGCATACAATCGATGCTTCCGAGCATACCCAAAAAACCATGCAACTCGGCATGACGCTGATGTAAAGTTTGTACGTCTTGTAGTTTTGGTTTTCTTAAATATTCGGTTGAATATAGATGAAAAACACATTTACAAAAGTTATCCAAACACAAATATGATGTTTGTTCACCCATATATAAATATTCATCAAACGCATCGGCTACACAACCGTACGCCAATTGGCGTACAACAGAAGTGCATTTTTGTCAGACGTTAAAACCAAGTCTACCGGTTGCGTCTCTCCGTTGATGGAAATATGTAAAGTATTCAGGTACCGGAGTTTGAGAATACGATAAAATACTTTGACATATACGCAGAAATAATGACATGCTCATCCGATAACGTCGTCGAAATATATCACCCGGATAAGTTGGGTGTTCCGTAAAGTAGTCGACAAACAAACGCTCGCCCATTGCTTCACGATTTCTATTAAAGTATCGTCGTGGTGCTCTTGGTATGGGGATCGAAACTTCGTCTTCTTCTTCAGATTCGGAAGAGATCGAATTAATCAAATCAATCAAGCTTGGGGATCAAAAACCGCCGTTAATTGTTGCAAATCATCAAGATTGGAATCGGATGACATATTGGAATTATATAGTGTGAATTGTAGTGTGAAATCTTTGGAATTATAGTGTGAACTGTTTGGAAATAGGAGTGTGTATTTATAGAGTGTAAAAAAAAAAGAGAGAGAGAAACAGCTACTTTTTGTATCGTTAATTTTTTTTTTTTTTGTTCAAACGGTAACAAAGCAGCATCCTGGCACACAAACACACGCGACGAACACAAGCGACGGACGTCGGATTTCCGAAGGAAAAAACCGACGGACCGAAACCGACGGCCCGTGCCATCGGTGCCGGTTCCGTCGGTTTTTTCCGACGAGGATCCGACATTACCGATGGGAGAGGTCTTATTATACTTTAAATATCGTCATACTATTTTATATATTTTTAACTAATTTCACACTTTATTTGTATTTCCTATATATTTAAAATGATTTTTGTTATTTATTTTTATTTTTAATCTAATATAAAATAAGTTTCAGTATTAAAAATAATTTTTTATAAGAATAGTAAAGCTTTTCGAGCCGAGTTCGAGTCATCCTGAAACATTTTCGAGTCGAGCTCAAGCATTTATCGTGAAAGCTCGTCGAGCTATCGAGCCGAGCTCGAGCCTACCCTAAGTGAGTTGAGCTCGAGCTTGGCTCGATTCGATTACAGCCCTACTCCCAAGTTACAAGATGTAATTTGGAGTCAACATTACAACAGTATAAGGCATACAAAAATGAATTAGTGTTGAAAATGATCGATATATTTATACCAACCATTCCATTTTTCTCCTTTTTGCTCACCAATTCTCTCACATATTGCTCCCCTAATTTAGTCATATCGGCCTCAGTCAAATGATCAGTTAAAAATTGTTTTTTTTTATAACAGTAACGGAAAAACAATAATAAAACTATTAATAATTTAGATAATCAAACATGTAAATCTATTTGACACCGGCACTATGCTTGATATATTGCTAGTATAACTAAATCATATAATAATCGAGTCATAAAAAACTTTTTATGCGGAAAAATTTTCAAAATAGAAACAGAAATACTAATAAAATGAAAAGTCTAATGCGTGTAGGTAATAAATGTAGAGTAGTCAATTAGTCATATCATTATTCAGTCATTTTTATACGTACTTTCATATCATATATAATTATTATAACTTAATTAATCAAAAAGCTATAATTTATAAGAAGGTTAATAGTTTATAAGTTCATCGCATTCTTCGATGTTATTATAATTTTTAGCGTGCAAATGATTTTAAATGCCTATTTTAATTACTAATAATTAAATAATTAATTAAAATATGTAAGAATGTGTACTCCTAACCTAGTATTTAGTCTTACAATTAAGTAGAGTAAAATAATTTACAGTAAATTACTTTGTTTCTATAAAGAGTTTACTTATTAATAACCGGAAAAGAATGGGCTTGAAAAAAACTAATCTAGGATTAATACAATCCTAATAAAGGATCACGTTTTTCAAAAATTTTATTTTTATAAAGTAGACTGTTAAGTCGCTCTCAACGGAAGCCGTCGAAAACCGTCAGTTGAAACCGACAAAACCGACACCTATGGCACGAGCCCGTCGGTTCAGTCCGTCGGTTTTAACCTTCGGTTATCCGACGATGGGTCGGTTTGTTTTCGTGGGGTCGGCGCGCGAATATGAAAGAAAAAAAATTGAAAAATAGCCGTTGGTTTTTTTTTTCGAAAAATAGCCGTTGCTTTTTTTTTTTTTAAAAAAAAAACTTCTTTTACTCTATAAATATACACTCTCATTTCCAAACAATTCACACGCTTTTTCACTATCACATCTATATTTATACAATTATTTCACCATGTCTTCCGATTCCGATCTTGAAGATTTGCAATCTATCACGGCGGTTTTCGATCCGATGGTTGCTATTGATATAATTAACTCGATAGACTTCGATTCGTTCGACGGAGAGGATATTCCGATCCCGATACCACGAGCACCCTGAAGATATTTTTCTAGAGATCGTGAAGCAATGGGTGAACGTTTGTATCTAGACTACTTTGCCGAGAATCCAACATTTCCGACAGATATCTTCCGACGACGTTATTGGATGAGCAAATCATTATTTCTCCGTATATGTCAAGGTATTATATCGTTTTCCCAATTTCCGGTACCTGACTATTTTACATATTTTATTCAACGGTCTAATGCAACCGGTAGTCCTGGTTTTAACGTTTGACAAAAATGCACTTTCGTCGTACGCCAATTGGCGTACGGTTGTGTCGCCGATGCATTTGATGAGTGCTTACATATGGGTGAACAAACGTTGTACGATTGTTTGAATAACTTTTGTAAATGTGTTTTTCATCTATACTCTACCGAGTATTTAAGAAAACCAACACTACAAGATGTGCAACGTTTACATCAGCGTCATGCCGAGTTGCATGGTTTTTCGGGTATGCTTCGAAGCATCGATTGTATGCATTGGCCTTGAAGAAATTGCCAGTAGCATGGCAAGGTCAATACACTAGAGGTGATCAAGGTTGTCCAACGATCATGCTCGAAGCGGTTGCCTTTTACGATTTGTGGATTTGGCATGCTTTCTTTGGTCCAGCGGGTTCGAGCAACGACATCAACGTATTAAATCAATCGGATTTGTTCAACGATTTACTACAAGATAGAGCTCCCCAAGTAAATTTCACGATTGCCGGCAAGGAATTCACCAAAGGCTATTATCTAGGCGACGTCATTTATCCGGAATGGTCCACTATTGTAAAGTCGTTTAAGCATCCACTAACACAACAAGAGATGTGCTTCAAGAGATATAAAAAAGCTGCAAGAAAAGATGTGGAACGAGCATTCGGTGTGCTTCATGACCGTTGGCAAATCATCAAGAACCCCACAAGACCATATAACACAAACAAAATAGCAAGAATCATGTATGCTTATGTGATTCTACACAACATGATAACCGAGGACAACGGACGAAATATGTGTCAATTAGAGGAGGAATATCCGAAAATCCCACCAAGACGTCCGTGGCAAGAAAGGGTTAAAACTCAATTGCGTATGGACAAGGAATTACTCGATCGGGAGGTTCATCACCAAATTCGCAATGCTCTAATCAATTACATTTCGGAACTCCCACCAAATTTTCGCAGTCGTTAATTAGTGTAATCGTCTTTTTTTCCCAATGTAATGTTTTTTTTTTTAAATTATTGTAATGTTTTTTATTTTAATGAAATGTGTTTTATTTAAATTATTGTGTTATAAATATTTAATTTATTACTTGTGGGTCACTGAAAAAAAACTGACGGAGCACTGATGACAGGGGCCTGTCAGTTTCTGTCAGTTTTGTGAAAAAAGCTGACGTGACACTTACATGGCCCGTCCGTTTCTGTTAGTTTTTGTCACGGTTGAAAGGAGTCTTATGAATTGCTAACCGGTCACTGCTTATTCTACTAACAGAGATGATGTAACGGTCACTGATGAAGCCATGAAGGTCTTGTTCAGAGGAAAAAGGATCGATATACAGTCGATCGAGAGGTGTATCATGTATTTATTTGATTGCTAAAAAGCTCAACTATGCCTATATTACATTTAACATGAATGTCACCAAAATTCTGGAAAGTACAGTCATAGAAATTTTTAATCATTGACCAATTTTCCCCTACGATAATTCATAATTGGGCCATGATCCTTCCGTTTTAATTGTAGTATTCACAACTGAACAGACATACATTGTTGAACACTTGTGTTTAACCTATCATAATTAGGGGTGTTATTCGGGTAAATTAATCGGGTTTCAGGTTATTCGGATTTTCTAGTTATAATCTAACATGTTGTCCGATTTAAATAGGGTCGGGTTCGGGTTCGAGTTCAGTTATTTAGATTCGGGTTATTCATTTTAATTCGAATAATACGATATTCTAATGTGACGCCCCGCGTCCCAGTAACAATAAAATATAATATAATACAGTCATAGATACAACGGAAGTTAAATACGACAATTTATTTAAAATGACATTCGACTCGGTACATAAGTATAACACATTATTTCCATTTGAAAACGTCGAATGTTATATCATCGGTCCCACTTTACTCCATATATTAATCAGAGTCCTTTCTTGGTGACCTGAAATATGCACAATAGCATGCGTAAGCATAATGGCTTAGTGATGGTCGTGTGTTTCGCGTGGAAAATACCTCACACAATGACGTTATGCTTAAGATTACTATTAAAATAATAATAATAATAAATGAGATCTCTATATTAACGCATTTTGAGCCTTCATACACATTCCCAATTTTCAAACACCGGATAACCGTATTCAACCCGTGTTTCGGACTTTCCACCATATCAAATCCAAGACTCGAAAGACGATAACACATATATAGTATACTCAAAATCGTATGCATTGCAATGCTCGTAATTAAATGCACATAACTCGTATCTAATCATTTAGCAAATAACACGTAATAGCCTATATCTCAGTTTTATAAAATAACACGAGAATACTCACGTTATGATATTCTCTAAGGATCATGACTTGCTCAGGATGCTTATAGTTCCCTCTAGCCTGCTTTCGCTGAACTATAAATCCATCTTTACTTTAGAGAGTTAATTTGTGTGTGTGTATACGTGGTGAATGAGATGAATGAATTGAAATGAAGAATCATTATCTATTTATAGTATATGTAGAACTAGGTGACAAGGCATAATACTCAATTGTTTATCAACTTGTAGGTGGCATCCATGCATGCAAAACTTACTATCTAAGGTTCGACTAAATTGGTGAAATAAACCATCTCATGCATGACATGAAAGGAAGTACGTAAAGAGTGTTAAAACATGATGAAGTGTGGCCAACACATGACTATCTCATGTTATAATATCTTGACACTAATTTAATATTATGTAAAAGTTAATTGTATTTATATTAATAATTAATTTTGGGATGTTACAAATCCTCCCACCTTATAGGAATTTCGTCCTCAAAATTCTATCGACTTAAATAAGTAATCTATATATCTAATCATCAAAGTATCAACTTCTAAGTTATAAGAGCCAATCATCCATTACGCTTTCGTTGGGCACTCTGATCTTATAACAAATCAAATTCAAATGTAACTCATTCTATCACCAAGAAGTTAACAAAAAGGTTACTAGCACTTAACTAATCTATGACTCAATTACTCATCTCCCAGTTTTACACTAGGTATAAAATACCTTTATACCTAATTCAGTTAAATTGTTGCTCTGATACCATTTGTGACGCCCCGTGTCCCAGTAACATCCCTATATGTGTGTGTGTGTATTGCGATGGTCCAGAGAGAAGCACTTTTTTTGAGCGAAGTGGGAAGCGTTATTATTCATCACCAAGCATCTTAACTTCGAAAATACAAATCTCAAAAAAATGAAATGAAATTTAATAAATGTTAATTAGAATCGATGCTATGTTAAGTTTCCTTGATAAGTTTTTCTTTTTGCGTGTTATAATATCAATTTATGAATATTAGACCCAAAATTGTTAATATTCATCGTGGTGAATATTAGTTACCATAAATGTTAAAATTAAAAATATTCTTCAAATATGTGATGTTTTAACATTCATCGTAATGAATGATAGTTAACATTCATTTTGGTGAATGTTAACAATTTATTAAATACATATTCATTAACTAATATTATGACTTAAAAATTAAATTCTTTCGTTAATATATTTTTATAGCATCGACTTTGATTACTATTTATTGGTTAAAATAATTTTTTTGCTGACGTTTTGATTGATAAGTGTAATATTATTTTTGTTGAACATTAACGCAACTCCCTTTTCTCAAAAAACCACTTCCCTCTTGAACATTCCCATATATATCTCTCTCTCTATATAATTATAGTTAGGTAGTTATATTTGTATATTAAATAACTTTTGTGGGAATTCGGGTTACCCAATCGTATAATATTTATCCGAAATTCGATTCAAAAATAATCCTCGAATTATTCGAGTTCGGGTAGCTGAATAAATTTCGAATTTAGGTTTGGGTTCAGATTAGTTATTCGACTTCGGTTAGTCACCATAGTCAAAATAATTAGATGCCAAGTCAAATATAGTACTCGTGCTTTTATCCAAAAAAAGAGTACAAAAAGTAAAAATTGTAATCTAGCAATAGAATAAATTTTCTTTTTAGATGTTATAAGCACAGTTGTTATTAGACTTCTATGAGTAACGACTTTTTAAAAACGAGATAAATCGCACCCCGTCTTTTAAATGAATTTTATTCGTACGGGTCGTTTATTGACTATTCCGAGTCGTGTGTGACTCTTTTAAGTTTTGTACGACTTTTGTGAGTCAGAAAATCAGACAAACTTTTTCTGTAATGTAATATAAAAAATAAAACTAAATGACTATAATCTATTTTAAATTAAGACTGTGTGTTGATTGTCGGTCAACGACTTAACTATTGACTTTAACCATGTTTTACTTATTTTAAGAATAAAAATCTTAAACAATAATATATATATAGGGTCCGGGTCCAGAGGTAAACAATATTTTCTAAGAGAACAGGAAAGTTACACATTCATCAACGATGAATGTTAGCGAATTCTCTAAATATTTATTATATGATATTATAGGTTATAAAAAATAGTTTATTGATGAATATTAGTAGTTATAACAGCGGTTTTGATGAATATTTATTGGTAAAAATATGTTTTTATATGTTTTGATTATCATTCATCGTAGACGAATGTTAACGACTAATTTTTCATAGAAACTGATAGTATCCACTTCGATTAACATTCATTAATGATGAATATTAGAAAATTCTCTTACTATTCATCGTATGATATTATAAGTTATAAAAAGTAGTTTATCTATGAATATTAGTAGGTATAACGTGGGTTTTGATTAATATTTCTTGATAAAAATATGTTCTTTACGTTTGATTATCAATCATCGCGAATGAATGGTTAGCTTCTCTACTTCTCTAAAAAAATTGCTTATCTCTTGATCTCTATCCTATATATATATATATATATATATATATATATATATATATATATATATATTAGTCGAGTCAAGTCACGAATTAAAAATTAAAATTCCAATTCACTAGTCGAGTTACGAGGTAACTTTATGATTATAATCACTATTTTAAGTTACACACGTCCAAGGTAAAATTTATATTATCTCTTAGCCTATTACTCCGTATTTTAACTGTACACATGTACACCATAAAATAAAACATTTGATATATTTCTATGTTATTAAAAAAAGAGTTTTTAGTCTACTACGTTTATGTCTCACCGACTGTATATCCCTTCTTTTTTTTTTACCTCTGTAGTTCATAATTACCTTACAAATACATGTTTAAGGTGTGTAATTTTTTTTACTTTGGATTATGATTAGATTTTATGATATTGATATTAATTTTGATATTTGGGTGTCTATTTACGACAGATGTATGTATTCAAATATGTAACTTTTGTCACGACCACCATTTATTAATAATATATGACTAAATATATATTAGTAATTAGTGATAATAACTATATATCTATACTATCTATATTACATGTTCATATGTTAAATCTTAATTCTTAAAAACTAATTAAAATTATTGTTTTACCGTTAAATATTACATTACCTATATATTTATGTCCTAATCAAAAATAGAAAATCACAATAATTTATTTCTAAAATTAATATTGAATCTTAAATCTTATAAATTATATACAGGAAATCTTATAATGATGTCATCAATTAAAATTTTCAATTAATCAATTTAGTCCTTTAACTTTACTAAAAATTTTAAATTAAACTCCTTAAATTTCTCAAAATCACTTTTTATTTTTTCAATTTTGATACCTAAGTTCGAATAGTTACAACAATAATTAAATTAAATTATATGTTATAGATAGATTTGAATTCAATACAATTGTACAATTCAAAATTCCAATCGTAAATTACATGTAGATCAATGTTATCAACTAATTAAGATATGATCAATGTTATCAACTAATTAATATATCTTAATACATATATTAAGATATTATGTTTTAAATAATATTCATAAATGAATATTATTTAAAACATAATATACTAATTAATATTATTCTTTCGACGATCCATATTAATCCTTAAAAAATCAATATATAATATTAAATTGAATTTAATCACCATATAATATAAAATTGCTTATCATTTATGTTTACAATCTTCTTTCACCTTTTTGTTTAGGAAAAATAGCTCAAAAAGGTAATTTAAAGTCTAAAATTTCAAAATCAAAGGAATATAACTTTATCCATCGCCCAAAAAGGACTCTAATTTTTAATTTTTTGCCAGAAAATGATTGTTTTTGTCAAAAATCTTAAATTAGGGGAATATCGCTTGATCAATTTTTTTATTTGCAAATTTAAGGTCGGTTAAAGTTGTTACGCATCATTTATAAACACTTTATACTAAAAATTATGGTTTAAAACATTTGGGGTCATGAGCACATCCACTGAGGGTTTCAAAATTGAAGTGACAAATTCGTATCTAAAAGATGAAGAATCGTGAAATTGAAGGTTGCTTGTGTGTTGATAATGCAAGAATGTGAACCTCTTGGACATATATGAACCCTAACAAGTCATTTTAAGAGTCAATTTTGTATATAAAAAAATTTGATCGGGTGATATTTGTGACACCCGACATTTTAAGACATCATTTGTACCTAAGCTAGGTCATTATTACGTGTATTTAGTTTGAAATAGGACTAAGTACAGTAACATTTTGTATATTGTTATATATACACACGTACGTAATTAATTTTAATTACGCAAGTTCGATCAGATGGAATCCGGCACAATAAATACAGACGTTGGTGAAAAATATTTTATTAAATAACGCGAATATATTAAATAATCGTTATTTAACATATAATATTATGATAATATATTAAACGTTTTACGTTTTGTATAAAATGTACCGTACGCGACGAAAACGCGCGAATCGCGCCCGACGATCGAACGAAACCCGACAAATATTTTGAAAAGGTTCAATAATGTATTTATAAATATTTGGTCAATTTAAAATAGCAATTACGTATAAAAAACAAAACGCGGAAATTAAATGTTAACGATTAAAATCTAAAACGCGCGATTTACGTTTAACCAACCGAGGAACGTAACACGAAATCGAGGAGCAAGTCACGAGCCCGAGACCCACGATGGGTCAGGCCCAATCTCGGCCCAGGCCAAGCCCAAGAGCCGGCCCAAATTGCCCCTCTCCTTTAAACACCCGCTCACAACTTACAAGCTCTCATTTTACACACACATTCAAACTCTCTTTTGTCCTCACTCTCGGCCCTCTCCCTCAATCTCCAGCCATTACACCACCACAATCACCATTCTCAACCTTCTCCAAGAACTCTAGTCACCATCTTCATCATCTACAACATTACGAAGAGGAAGAACAAGCAAAGGAGCAAGAACCGACTCACAACAGCCTTTCCTTCTCGTTTCGACTCTAGATCACGTTTTTGTTGTAAGAACCTCTCCAAATCTTGTTAGTTTTCCTTGGATAATGTTAATATATATGTTAGATGTTCGTTTTTGCTAATTACGTCCAAGATCTAAACCGAAAACCATTGGATAATACGAAAAACCCATCGGATAACGCTGTTAACTAGCTGGACAAAACTTAACCCGACTTTGATCTATGATATCTAACTCATTTCTCAACCAAATCGAGTGATTCTTGAGCCAAAAATCAAGTTTAGGATGTTAGCTTTCGAACCCATGTGGTTTTGTATTTTTCGGAGGTCGTTTGTTATGGGAAAATGGATTTACAAAAGTAAGTGTCCGGACTGTCCTTTTTGAACAGAAAATTTGACCAACTTTGAGAAGGCATATCTCGAGATCTACAAACCCAAATCGACTGAAACCACTTAGAAAAGTTCACATTTTCTGTTACCTTTAAAAGTAGTACTATTTCGCTTTCTGAAATTTTGTAAATCGTGAGATATGGACTAAACCCTGAGCAAAGGTCAGGAAATCGACCCACTGGACACATGTTTGATTCTTGGATGATTATGTGACTTGTACTCGACCAAAAATTATGGAAAAATATGTTTTGGAAAGGTAAAACATAGAAGAATACCGTCAAATATTCTTGAATTTATTTCGAAGCTTTGATTTGTCAAAGCGAGTCACGAAAACGACCCAAAACTGATGAAATAAACCGAAGGGACTGATCTTGTATAAACTTTGAAACGACGCTTTCGGGTTAACCACAAAACATAACAAGCTCTAAAAACATATTTAAGACTTCCCTAAAAGTTTTGGGTCAAACCGAGCACGTTTAACCAAGTTCCCGAACAACGAAAACACATCAGGTCGTCTGTGTCGCAGATGGTCCAAAACCATTGCGACACAAGCCCTGTGTCGCAACCTCTAAAATCCGCAGTACTAACCTGCGACACAACCCTTGGGTCGCAACTATTATAACAAGCAGTGTTAACCCGCGACACTAACCGATGTGTCGCACATTTATTTAAATTCACGACCTGCGACACAAATCCTTATGTCGCACAATTATATGAAATTTACACGCCGCGACACTACATCTGTGTCGCAACAATTCACAGCGACACAACCATTGTGTCGCATAACACAGTCTGATTTAAAAACATGTTTTCACAAAGTATCGATTTCGCGAGACAACAACTATTCTATATACGACACCATTCGTACACGCAATACATATACCCTTATAAGTATACAATGAAACAAAACATAATAATAATGTCTTCGGGAATTATTATTACAAAACATCACCAACGGGCCGTACATATTTATTAAACACAAACGATGAACAAACACTTGGACATAACTAGTTGAGTGGACAACTAGCATGAATGATCTTTTGAGACATTCACTCATAAATAACCTTATACGTTTAGGGCGCTAGAAGGTTACACTTTGGATATACGTTTATTGATTTAAACGCACGTTTTCAAGACTCAGGTGAGTCTCATAGCCCTGCTTTTATTGTTTTTAAAATTTGGGGTGAGAATACATACACTATTTTTCATGAACACGAGTACAGAAACACACATATACGGATTGCATGAGTGATTTTACTTTCTAATCCACACAAAAGTCCTCTACACATCATAGTTTCGTTAGTATGGATCTTAGCGCGAGTTTTGAAGAATAGATCTATTTGGGATTGACCATCCGGGTTAGTAGCTCTATCTGGTCAAACGGACGCTTTATTATTCGTTCATACGGGTGTTCTGGATTAGACACTTGCAGGAGGCAAACTCATATCGGTTAAGCTTCGAACTATGAGCTCATGGCAGTAATATACATTTATTTATCGTAGTTTTGCGATACAAACAACATGAAAATCTCGTGGTTCACATTGATACTTTGATAACTAAATCTATAAACTCACCAACATTATTGTTGACGTTTTAGTATGTATTTCTCAGGTTCACAGCAACAGTAGGATTCCTTCAGGGGGACCCACACTAGAGTCGCATAATTTCACAATTGCATTATTGGAGATTCCTTCGCATTACTTTTTGTAAACAGTTATGTAATAGAATCTCCCGTTTTAAACGCGGACTCTAGGGAAAAAATTATTTTTGTGACATGTAAACTATACATTTCAACATTTTATATAAATGGAATGTACTATTTTTCAAACGACTCATTTAGAGGTCGTTCGTTATATCCTTGTGTGGTGATTTCTGATTTCGTCGCGCCCCGCGTTAACTTCCGCTGCATCATAATTTGGGGGTGCGACAATATTCCCCTTATATTAAGATTTACAAAATAATCATTTGTTGCCAGAATTTAAAATTAGTGGTTATTTTTAGACGATGGAGAAAGTAATATTCCATTGATTGGAAATTTTGGACTTTACATTATCTTTTAAGACTATTTGCCTTTTTATTTAAAGCTTCAACCAACAATCAAAGTTCTCCGCTAACGGTACTCCCCGCCTAGCGAATTAAAGAACCTTGGTTATTAAAGCAAAGATCACTTTAGGTAGTCACACGGGTAACATAAACTATATTACAATAATGCACTTAATGTCGTATGATAAAACAATACCATTCCAGTTTAATCGAAGACAATATCATTTGGTGGTCTTTTATAATTGCTAGCTTCTATAGTTATTTTATATTTTTGATTTGCTTATGTAAAATGAAATTCCCTTTATAATTCTATATGTTGTTTGACTTATCTTAAATGTCACGGGTTAACAAATTACCGTCTACACACTCGAATTCGCATACAAAAAGTAAAAATAATATGATAATAATTATATGTTGAATCTACATACTACTTTAAATAATCAAATTTAAACATCATTACATATTTTTTAACCATGTAAATCATAGATTTTTATCATTTACAATATTTATATTTATATACTTATAAAAAGAAAATACGAATTCAACGGCGCGTGTATATACACGGGTTTAAAATCTAGTTTAAATATTAATAAAAGAAAACCTCTCCTAAAAAATTTCTATACAAAATTGAACCTTATTAACCAATCAAATTCCTTAATTTCATCAAACATCTAATTGACCAATCAAATCTATTAATTTTCCTAAAAAATCTAATCAATTAACTTTCCTAAAAAATCTAATTTAGAAAAAAAAATCACGGGGTCAAAAATAAATCCACATAAACCTTATCTTTATAATTTATTATATATATTAACAATAATAATAACAAGCTTATATCTTATCAAACAATATAAATATTAATTAAATGTTATTTGCTACACATCAGAGAACCATGCAAGTGAGTACGTATTCATGAGCTAATTTAATATATTAAATTTTAATTAATTAATTATTATTATTATCATGAGAACTCTATGAAACAAACAAAAATATTTATTTAATACATTACATACTTACAATGAACGAATTACATATTCATTTTACAATAATCATGTGCATACATGAGTTTAAAAAAATATATTAATAATAATTAAATAAACTATGCGTAAGTATCATTGTACATTAACTGTGTCATGTGTATACACAGTTTAAATTAAAACTTTATATATTAATCACAATGAATAGATGAAGTATTCATTTAACAGTTTTTGTGTGCATATACGAGTTTAAAACTTTTTATTAATAATAATTAAAAAAACAATGCTTAAGTTTCATTTTACATTAACTGTGTTATGTGTTAACACGGGTTTAAATTAAAACTCTATATATTAAATACAATGAACGGATGAAGTATTCATTAACATTTTTCGTGTGCATAAATGGGTTTAAAATTTAAACATTAATTTAATAAAAGAAAATTTATACTTAGTTTCATTTTATGTTAATTGTGTATATACACGGGTTTAAAACTCTATATTGATAAAAGAAAAACTATGGTCAGTACAATCAAAAACTAAAATATGTATTATTTTTACATTAACCCGTGTTTACACACGGGTCTTAAAACTAGTAGTGGTAATAAACAATTATCGTTGAGTCACAAATATAATTGTTTGCATTGTATTTAATCAATTTTCTAGTTAATAAATAAAATTATTTTATTGTTTGATTGTCAATTAGAAATGTCGAAGACAATTTATTAGAAAAATTAACAATTGCTCAAAGTTTGGTTTAAAAATTAAATTACAGCATCTATAGATGTTTATTTACTTACATCTGTTAAAAGAAACAATTTATTTGATTTTGATTGAAATGGTATGTTAAAAATTCGATATAAGGATGTGTTAAGTTTTAAATAAATGGTATAAATTAGTAATTTATTTGAGAATATTTAGAAAATTAATGAAAGTTTTTGAAAAAGTTAGGATAATTAAGGAAAGTTCAAGGGTAATTTGGAATTTAGACATTTTTAAGGTTAATTTTAAGACAAATATGGAGATACTTTATGTAATTATATATATATATATATATATATATATATATATATATATATATATATATATATATATACTAGGTGCAATGCACGGTAATTTATTAGAATTATTTTATATATTACGTGATTAAATGATAATTGTAGTACATATTTTATAAAATAATTTATAAAATAATATTAATTAAATAATTTATAGGATTTTGTTTTCGTATGTGACTCATCTTTCCATATTATTATAATATATGTAGCATTTATATTTATTATTTATTAATTAGTATAAAATAATATAATATTAATTAAATAATTTGTTAACTGAAGTTAAGAGATTGACACGTGGTATTCATGCTTACGTGGCAAATTCTGGAGCTTTCTTTTATATTCCTTTAGTATATATACTAGATACAAACCCGTACGATGTACGACAATCTCAAATTTCCAATATTTAATTTTATGGTACATCAAAAGAAGATCATCTATGTCGAACTTTTTTAGAAAAGTAAATAAATTTATATATCAACTGTATTATCAATTGAATAATGTAAATACATAATAAAAACATAAATAATCAAGAAAATGCACCAATACAATTATTAAAATATATCCTAAACATAATAGAACTATACACGCCAATAATAATTAATAGATAATTATTAATAAATTAATTATTCTAAACATATCGCTGTTTAATAATAATTTGACACTTGTGATAATAACTTATAGTTATCCTAAATTATTTAAAATATAATTAATTTTTTAATTTGAAAATTATAAGAAATTGCCACATAGGATTTTATGCCAAGTGGCAAGTTATGGAGCTTTCTTTTATACTCCTTTAGTATATATATATTATTTTATAATAATCAATAATTAATAAATATAAATGCTACATATATTATAATAATATGGAAAGATGAGTCACATACGAAAAGAAAGTCCTATAAATTATTTAATTAATATTATTTAATAAATTATTTTATAAAATATGTACTACAATTATCATTTAATCACGTAATATCAAAATATGATGCAGAAAAATCAAAATCGATATGAATATATCTAAAATAATTCTAATAAATTATCGTGCATTGCACGGGTCTTCCACCTAATATATATATATATATATATATATATATATATAAAAGATTAAGATAATAATAACTAACATATGAATTTTATTTTTTAATTTAAAATGAGTGAAAAAGGAACTAAAATCCAATCCAATATTAATAAAACTAATCGGTTAACATTAGTACGTAATTAATCAATAACTAAATTAAAACGGGTAATCTATTTTTCAAACAAATGTTTTGGATAATGTTAGAGTTTCCGAAATTAAGGGAACAGTTAGAATTGTGGTGGGATTACTTTGGAATATTTTAATTAGGTTGCAATCCAAATAAAACAATCATGATGTAATGATTTATTTGGATATACATAACTACTTTTAAAGTATAGTTTTTAATGTTTTATGAATATTAATGTGATTTTGATGAGTTAAAGTATAATCATAAACAGTGTAAATAAAACTTTAGAAGAAAATACACATCACTGGACATCATAAATATCGTTCCCATGTAATATTATTATGAGGTCATAGAAAATAAATAAAATGAGTTGCCATGACAAAACCATCTTTTTCTAAGAAAATGATGGTTGAGAATTGCACATAAAATAAAATAATATATGTGGAGATAAGGTTTTAGCAATTATTTTCATTATCTTTTGTTCAAAAAAATATGGAGCAAGTATACAATAGTTGTGGTCGTGAGATTTTATTCCAAAAAGTTACAATATTTTGTTTGGTTTTTAGGTGGAATCGAGACAAAATGGAAGACAAGGGCTCGAGTCATCGTAGTTCTTATGGTGGTTTTGATCGTACGGTGTTAAGTTTCTCAATTTAACATATGAAATATGAGGCTTTAAAATGAGATCATAAAATATTGGAAAATGATTGGTGAGAATTTTCGAATAGAAACTTGACGATCATAAAATGAATTATAAAGACATAATTTTAGGTGTAGTTTTTAAAATTTATTTAACAATACTCTTTCGCATTTATAG
This sequence comes from Gnaphalium uliginosum, assembly GCA_963930675.1. Classification (NCBI taxonomy): domain Eukaryota; kingdom Viridiplantae; phylum Streptophyta; class Magnoliopsida; order Asterales; family Asteraceae; genus Gnaphalium; species Gnaphalium uliginosum. Next base: position 18,218,436 of record OZ005680.1, on the reverse strand, counting down.
AAGAAGTGAACTATGGACATGTTAGTTATTAAAGAGGTGTTAGGATCGTATTGTTGACTAGTGTTAATCTCGTGCGATGCACGGTATCGTAAACTATAGTACCAATAGCATTTTATATTAATAAGTAAATTATTACCAACAAATGTTATCATATATACTTGTATGTATATATATATATATATATTAAATATAATATACGATTCACTTTTATGATGTCATCATTCAAAATTGAGATCCAATTAAGCAATTAGGTCCCTCTATTTACTTATCTTTTTCGTTATTGAAGGTTTATAAAAATTGTGTTGTATTTTAACTAATACAAAAAAATAAAAATAATACAATAAAAAAAATATTTCGAGCATTCTATAACTTCTATGTATTTGTAATATAGTATTTATTATTAATTTTTTTTATTTAGAATACATGGATATATATTATTAATTAATTAAAAATTGTATCAACATGCTAATTGTTATAATGAAATAAAGTATAACATGAAACAATTATCTAAAACAAAAATATGTTGGTAGAATAATAATACTAATCTAGAAAGTTTTTAAAAATATCAAACATTTATTACAAAGTTATTAATCTAACAACTATCTAAAATCAACCGCATTAATACTTCTAAATAAAATTTTAAGGTGATAAATTTATTAACAACTATTAATCTACAATAATAAATATAAGGTATGAAAAAGAACTTAAGACAGTACAATCATTCTTATGGATAAGCAGATAAACTTGAAGTACTGTAAATTTGTTACTGTATATGTAAAAATATCAATAATAATAATAATTACATATGGGTTTATTGTTCAAAATGTATTAAAATATACACTTATACTATTGCATGGGACGAGTTTTGAAAATGTCTATCGTATGTATTTAAATTCCAAAAACATTTATTTGTATATATTTAACTTCCTATTGTATATATAAAACTTACTAAAAACATGTCTATTTATGTAGCAAAATATGTCTTAAATGCATTCAATATACATTTCTTATAACTTAAATAAACACTATATAAAATTTTAAAGTTCGTCACAATTAACTGTAAAAGGTGTAACACTTAATACATTTAAAAAAACATGTTTTTAAATTTGGTGAAAGTAATGAACCGATATTCAAGTCTTTAATATTCATAATATAATATCTTTAATATATATATTTTTCATAATCAAAATGAAAATTACTAATTAAATTTTTAATTTTTATTATATATAGTGAATTTATCCATCAAAAGTATACAGATATCCTAACGACCAGGGGTGTTTAATCGATCGTGTTTCGGGTTAATAAAGTTATTTGGTTTGGTTTATTCAGCTTTTGGTCAACTCTTAATCCATTTGAGACCCAATTAGAACTATATGTCACCCAATCCAAACCAACCATATAAGAGTTTGAGTTATTCGGTTGGGTTTCAATTTAACAAGATAAAACTCTTAAATTATGATTTAAATAATTAAGATAATTGAATTGCCCAAATACTAAGTAAAAGCATTTTAATTGTTTATATCGGGTCAGTTGGATAAATGGATTTGTATTTGAGGTAATTGAGTTATATGAGTAATTAAAGTTGTATGTCGGCTATCGGAATTGAATTATCAAAGATAAGTATTAACAACTTATGCTTATTAAGTTTTTCGAGTGTTCCCTAATTGAAAATATTCAAACTAAAACCGAACCATTAAATCGATTCATTATCTGGTATGACCCAAAAATCAAACCAAATCCCAATAACCTAATCCAAAATATCCAAACAATATATGGATCGGTTGAGTTATTCAGTTAAACCAAATAATAAGCACCCCTACCAACGATAATTAATGACATGAAAAATCACATTGAACATTGTTCGTAAATCATGATAACAAATAAAAAAACTCTTTACAAAATATTTTAAAACTCTTTTACAAATATAATACTAATACGAATATAGTTATGCTTGCTAAAGTAATATAAATGTTACATTACGAATAAGATAATACGTGATAAAAGATTCACTGAGTATATATTGTTTTATATTCAAATTACAAATCAATGGGTGCATGCGTCCTAAAAGATTTATAAATTAGTAAATAGTATTATATTATAATTTATTATTATTAGTTTAATAATTATTATTAGTTTAATCGATACTGTATTATCTCTTTACGTTGATATTTCATTTTCAAAGTTCATTGTGTGTTTAAATTCATATGTGTTTACCTTAATAACTTACTTTTATACTCAGTAGCACCTGGACCGATCCAGTTTGTCAGTGAACGTGAAGTCTAACACTAAGTTCAATACTTTAAACCATTTTTATATATAGTGATTTATTGTTGAACAAATTGTGAAAAGTAACTCACGAATAAATATTTAACCAATAAATAGATACTAAAAATAAAAGATCGGACCCACATTATCTTCATTCACTATTGTTTCATCAACATTGATCGTTTCTCTTTATAAACTACATTGAAGGCATAAACGCTTGCCATCTATTTTAGTTCTTAATATTTAAAAAAATTAAATATAAATTCAATGGTCCGTGTATAAACACAGGTTTGAGGTCTAGTTTGCTTTATATATGATTATTGATTATTGATTTCAACTTTTAGTATTTTAGTATTTAAATATTTGTATGCATATTCTTAAAAGTCACTATAGTTTTATATATATTGCATCAATCTAATTTGTGAATGTTCATGCTCAACAACGACCAAGATATATAAACATGATAATGACTAACGGGGATAAAAATATATGTATAAAGTGAATTTGAAATCTAAAATTTTGTTATGTATCGATGAAATTCATTTTATTCTACTTACATAATGAGATTAAATGGAACAAATATCTCATTGTTTCGTACGGATACCCTGCAAGTGTATATTAATAATGGTCATGATCCTTCCCATATAATGAGAAATTTACGGGAATAGACGGTCAACGCATGTGTTTTCATTAAATAAACGTGCCAGAGATTTTTTTTTAGACGATTAGGCGATTTTTTCTTTAGCCAATTATAGCTCGCCACCTATCTAAAATAAATCGCCGATCAACGTAAAATTGCTAGTCAATCTCCTACAACATTTTTTGCCACGTGTGTAAAAAATCGCCTAAATGTTAATTCCCTTTGGCGATTAGGTGATTTTTTGAAATTTCGATTTCCGTGTCAAGATTTCTTAGACCTCTTTCTCTTCTCATTCTCTAACTACAATCTTAGCTTCTCAATCACTTGCATTGGTTGCTCTTCTTTGCCACCAATTTCATCACCACCACCTTCAATTTCTTCCGCTTCAATTTGTCTCTTTGATCGTCCAAACTCTTCTTCAATGTCTTTAAACTCCTCACCACAAGTTCCTTATCAACCCCACCAATATCAACATCTCCATCACAACCACCACCGGTTAACGGCCTAGGTGAACTTGGTTTATTTACTTCCAACTCACCGTCCTTTTCAGAAATCGCACTTTCATGTCGAAATGTGAAATCTTTTACAAAACCATCATCTTTAGGAATGGTGTTCATTGGTAAACCTGCATGGATGTCAAGGTATATATGCACATGCATACTGTAAACTCCCTGCAAAGTCGAAAGCCATGACTAACTAGATATTTTCATGTTTCAACTAAAAACCATGGTGGAAGGTATCTGTTCACCACAACTTTAGACTTATAAAGGACTCCAATTTCTTATCTCTTTCCGATGTGGGACGAGTTGTTACAAACTCCCCCACTTAAACACCCGACGTCCTCGTCAGACCGAAACATAACCAATAACCAAGATCCATACCCCAGGAGATGCACGAGCCGCGTGCCTGTCACACCCCGAGAGGCGATGGCTCTGATACCATTTGTAACCCCCCCGCAAAGCCGAAAGCCATGACTAACCGGATACCTTCATGTTTCAACTAAAAACCATGGTGGAAGGTGTCTGTTAGTCACAACTTTACACTTATAAGGGACTCCAATTTATTATCTCTTTCCGATGTGAGACGGGTTGTTACACATACAGTGAAGAACATATTGTGATATCAACCAATTAAAAGATAAAAATTTGTTAATACAGTAATTAATGCAAGTCAAAATAATCTACAGTTATAACATATTTAACTTAATGTTAGTCATAGTAGTTTGGCCGGAGGAGGATAGCAAAAAAAAGGAAATGAAAAGAGTAATGAATGTTCAAAATATTCACTCAAAAGACATCTTGCCACGAAAATCGAAACTTCAAAAAATCACCTAATCGTCAAAAGGAATTGACATTTAGGCGATTTTTTATACACGTGACGAAAAATGGTGATAGGAGAAATCCTCGTTGACTAGCGATTTTACGTTGACAGGCGATTTATTTGAGACAGGTGGCGAGCTATAATTGGCTAAAGAAACAAATCGCCTAATCGCCTAAAGGTTTTTTCATTTAGGCGAATTTTGGTCTATTTTGAAGAAAAAAAAATCTACACGTTTATTTAATGAAAATACATGTGTTGACCGCCTATTCCAATAAATTTCTCCTATATAATTGGAGTATTTAATTGAGCATTAACTATTGAACCTTTATGTTTAAACTTGAACCTAAAATGATTATATGCCTAGTCAAATATAATAGTGGTGCTGATAATCTTTTCTATTCCAGATATTAAAATTGCTAATTTTTAAATTCGTATATAGACATGAATTGTGTAAGATAAAATAGTGTTAAACTGTTAACAGTAGTAGTTGATCACGTAGACCATAAAACTATAATTTTTAATTATTTGTCTATTAATAAAATAGTTTTTAGTCTATTATGTTAAAGTCTCACCGTATATCGTATATCATTTTAAGTTACCTTTACATTTCATAATTGCCTTATAGGGATGAGCTCTTGATCTGATATGGTCAAAATAAATCAAATTCATATATATATATATATATATATATATATATATATATATATATATATATATATATATAGGGTGGGGATCCAGAAGGAAGTAAAAAATGAAGGAAGAAGGGAAGCTATTCCTAACCATACATTCTGGTCAACTCAAAAGTCAACACGGTGGTAAAATTGTAAAAAACTCAAAAAAAATTAGAATATTAATATTCATTTGGAAAGAATGTTAATCAAAATTACAACTTAATATTTTTAAACATTCTTTTACGATGAATGTTGACTCATATACATTATTATACACTGATGAATGTTAAATTATCTCATTCAATAATGTACAGAAACATATATAAGTTAATATTCATCATAAATTATTGTTTATGAATATTAATTGTAATTTTGATCAACATTCATTCCTAATGAATGTTAATGTTCTAAATTTTTTTTTTTTTGTGAAATTCGATGGTTAATGACGACTATAATTAAATTAATTACTTGTTTAAGTTTTGTATTTTGAAATTCGTTTAATTTTATTGTATTCATCGGTGAATCAAAATTTTCACAAAAACCCAAAAGTTATACCCAAAATTCTTAATATTTGATGAATATGAATTATGACGAATTGAAGATATGTATAAATGCCTTTGATTATTTGAAATTTATAATGTTTTGATTGATTTACATGCTTTAATTTTTAATTTTAAACAAAAATTGATGAAATGGGTATTGTATATGAGTTGAAGAAGATAAAAGGAAATGTGTGGTTGAGACTGGAGAGTCTCAGTCTGTGCCTTCTGAACCTGCACAGACTGAGACACATCATCAATCACAGACTCAGAGCTCAGAGCAACCAGCAGCAAGCACTGATGCTCTAATTATCAGTGCTGAAGCCATTCAAGCTGAAGCCAATCCTGCTAGACCAACCACAACAACCAGAACACTGCCTCCTGGTAGAAGTGAACTTGAAGATAGAATGCAATGGAGAAGTGCCCATCTGATAAGCACTTATCCTGGGTCAAGCTCTACCATGGAAGAAGTTATGGATAAGGGTAAGGGCAAGGAGATTGCCTTATCCAAGCAGGAAAGGTTAAGCAAGATCAAGAAGATGGTGGATGATCATGCTGCTGGAACAAGAAATCCTGAACTGTCAAATCTACAGGATGAGCTCTTGCAACAAGAGGCCACTGCTAAAGGTATGACCTTAACTGAATACTTAAATGTATTATCACTTGAAGAGCAGAAGCTGAAGGAAGCAAGATTTGTTGACTTGCTCACTCAAGAACTACAAGAAGAAAGTCGTTCACTGACCCAAATCAGAAGGAGTCAAGTTGAGCAACAAATCAAAGAAGATGAGGAGCTATCAACAAGGTTACAGAAGATAGAGAGCCTGAAACCAAAGCTACAAACCACTTTCCAAAAGTCAAAGCTCAAGCAGAAGATTAGAAAATGTCATCTGAACAAGATTGGACAGAAATTGAAGCTGGAGCTGACTTTGACCAAGAGCAAAAAGATGGTATGGGTGGATGAACTGTACACTCTAGGGCTTAAGGAATGGCAATCCATTGCCAATCTTTTGAAGAGTGCAGCTGACAAGGATCTGAAGAAAGAAGTTCTGGATGAGCTATCTTACCTGATTGAGCTAGTTCTCAGTCTGGGGCTCATCTCAGAAGAAGAATACAAGTTGTTTTGCATAGCAAACAACTTTGTAATCAAGAAGAAGTCAGTTGGGTTATCTACAGAGAATGAGCAGAGAAGGGAGCATCCTCTACCCAAAGGTATCATTTTCATTGATAGATCATATGTACAGACTGACAGCATTGAAGGTCTGTGCTATAGAGATATCAACGGGATAGTGTGCTTCCAGGATCAGAATAGGTTATATGGAGAGTCTCTGTTGCACTGCATTGCCCTGCTGAAGGAATGCAAACATTCTCAAGCCAGACCATTCAGAAGAAGACTGATCAGCTGGTTATTCAACAACCTTTCCCAACTCAGGATGATGACTGGACTTGAAGATATCTGCAAGAAGATCATCCTAGAGTATCAAGAATTTGAAGACAAATCTGATAAGGAAATAGAAGAACTGTTGAAGAGGAAAGTGGAAAAGATGAAAGAGATCAGGGCTCAGAGAAAGGATTGAAGATTGTTAAATTTTTGATTTACAATCTTAAGTAATAATTGTAATATTTTTGTGAACTAACTGTGATTCTGACTTTATACATATAAGTCTTGATCCATATGTTATGATTCATCTTAGTATTTATTATTTCTCTATTATCTTTTGTAAATAGATTTTGACATCATCAGATAGGGGGAGATTGTTGGGAAAAACAATGATCAAACCTAAGTTATAAATCTGAAGAGTCAAAATCTAACTTAGTTGTATTCAGGAAACTTAGTGAAATTCCTGAGTCTGTGTTTCTGAGTCTGTGCTACACAGACTGAAGAATTGTTTCTGAGTCTGTGCTGCACAGACTGAAGATCCTCACAGACTGAAAGGCATGCTCTTTCTGAAGACTTATGAATTCATCATCTGAAGAATGAAGATTGAATACAGAAGGCTTCACAGACTGAAGATCACAGACTGATGAACACAGACTGAAGAGCACAGATTGAAGAATGAAAGTACAAATGTACAGAAGATATTCTTCTTTCCTTAGGCTACATACAACTGATAAGATGTTTGAGAAAAGTCAAGCATCGATCAAAGGTTTTCTTCTCAGCAAAGAAACCTTTTACCTTTTGCTTTTTGTATTTCCAAGAAAAGCAAAAAGGGTAGAGTGCAAAGTTGCTCAAGATGAATGTGTTATCCCTTGGACAACTGACTGAGCTGGGTAATAGATGTTGATACTCAACTCTATAAATAGCAGCTCAATAACACTCTTCAAAATATCCAAGAAATTCAAGAGAATTAGTATACTAGACCTTTGAGCTTAGGCTAAAGTATTATCACACTTACCGTGAAGTTTGTAGTGATAACTGTATCTTTGTATACTACTTGGATCGTATTCAAACCATCTGTGTGGGTTTGAATACTTTGTCATCTTTGTGAGGCAAACACTTTATTGTGAATAATACTTTGATTCATAATAAACTCTGTGTCAAAATTAATCTTGTTTTCCGCCTAGATTAATTTAAACTTGTTTGATATAAAACTTGGATATAAACTAACACGTTGAGATAACTGTTATTTAATCTGTATCTAAGTTTTGGGTACCTTGTGACCCAACATATATGATACACAAATTAAAGTTGTGTATCACAACTTTTATGTGTGATACTGTGATACACACTAAATTTTTTATAATGTGTATCACATATTTTTAAATTTTTTTTGTCTAATATTAAAGAGCATAAAATTTTAATAACTTTGATATAAATTTTTTAATCAAAAAGGTTGTTAATTTTAAAGTTGAAAATAAAAATGTTCGTTCTTACCGTTCCCACCATAAGAAGTGTTCCTATTTGAACCTTGTCCATAAAATATTTTGTGAAGCAAAAATAAATAAATTAAAGTTCACAACTAGAACATTCAGTGAAGCAAAAATAAAATATGTCTCACTACTTTGCAAATTACCGTGAAAATAAAAAAGATATAAAAGTTCACAAATAAATTTTTTCGAAAAGTAAGAAAAAAATAAAAGTTCATAATCAAAAGTTATGTGAAACAACAAAAATAAAGGTTCACAACTAAAAATTTTTTTGTTAAAAAATAAACAAAGATTCACAAATAAAAATAAACCAAAAGTGTTTTCACCATTTTTTTCAACTCCTCTTTTTTACTGGATAATTATGTTTATGGGTTAATTGCCTAGAAATGTAAGTAACTAAACGTTGATAGTGTATATACCAAAATTGATTGTCATTGTGTGGACGGAGCTATTAATTTTATATATTATATGTATAAAACGTACTACATCATGTGAAGTGTTTGTGTGTGATAGGTTAAAATATCTTCTTTCTTATTTTAATTTCACCGAGAAAGCATAAATTATATTTTTGACATTTTAAACATGATTTAATAATGACGTGTCATGTGTGTAATGACGTGGATGTCTATGTGGATGCATGTTAATAAATTAAATCTTTTTTTACCAGTTACATGTTCTTTTGTACTTATTAAGATAGACTTCAACTTATTATGATCAAACTATATATGTGACTGATGTTATTGACTCTTCTTTTGCTTATATAGTTCAATAGCAACATAAATCTTGTTTTAGTTAAATATACAATGTACAAAAATTAATAATTTCTTCTACACAATGATGATCAATTTTGTTACATAAACACTATCAATTTTATTACATAAACACTATGAAGGTCTTATTATTAATGTGTGTAATTCTTTTATTTTGACTTAGGATTATGTTTTACGATATTGATATTATTTTTATATTTGCTATTTGGGTGTGTATTTACTGAATATGTACATATGCAAATATGTAATTTTTATTTAGATCACGATGTATTAATAATGCGACTAACTATATATTAGTATTTTATTATTATTAAGATTTTAATTATTATTAGTATTATTATTAATTAATTATTATATTATTATATCTAACTAATAGATGATAGCCTCTTTCCTAGGAGGAAGCTATATCTTTTTGACAAATAAGCGAAAATCCTACATGTCATTATCATAGAGTGTCACTAAAAGTCTAAAACTAAAATCATTGTGACTCTACCTATTTTTTAGTTAAAAATTCTCACAGTTCTCATCATAAAATTCACATTTAAATCTCTTATTATGTGTCGCAAGTTTATTCTTTTGCAATTTCAAATCTATAAAAAATCGTAGGACTTTAGATAAATAAAATCTTATTTTGTAAGGTCACACATGGAAAATAAAGAAACCTCACAATATATAAATTAAAATATAATAATAAGAAATAAGAAATAAGAAATATACAAAGAACATAATTAATAGAGGATAGTCTATTTTTTAGGTGGAAGCTCTATTTTTTGGAGAAATAAGTAAAAATTATACATGTTATTACCATAGCTTCTTAAAAAATCATAGGCGTCACTAAAAGTCTAAAATTAAAACTACTGTGACTCTACCTATTTTTTAGTTAAAAATCCTCACAATTATCACCATAAATATTCACATTTAAATCTCTTATTATGTATCACAAGTTTATTTTTGCAATTCCAAATCTATAAAAAATCGTAGGACTTAAGATACATTAACAAAATCTCATTGTGTAAGGTCACACATGGAAAAGAAAGTAACCTCACAATATATAAATTAAAATATAATAATAAGAATTATATAATGAACCTGGATTTAAATCTTTTTGTTTCTTATGTATTTTTTTATGCCATTATTTTTTATGCCATTACACTTTAATCTTTCATGTGTAAATAAAATAATTTTACATGTTTACTTGAACTATATAGTATCTAGATCATGTTTTCATTATATTTCTTATCCATTTATAAATACAACAATATATATATATATATATATATATATGTTTTACATTCTCGCATATCGAACGGGTAACCTTATGACTTTTGTGATGTTTTGGTAAAATCTACTAGAAAAATTAGTTAATGAGAATATTCACAACTGGTCACATATGGTTTGTGCATAAAGTCAAGGGTTCAAACAACAGTTCACAACTCATCGTTTGAGAGTTCAAATCTCATGAAACAAATGATACACCTCCATCTATAGCTATCGTATTTTCTTAACATATGTGACCATTTAATGAGATTTTGATTACTTAAATCGACCGTGTTTTGTGCTTATATTCCTGGTATATATTAATAAATCTTGATTAATTAGACCTGAGCTTTCAATGGTTTTCAGGATTTATATCGTTTGAAGGTTTAAGATTATATGTTATGTTTGTTTGAATTATAAAGGTTTATAACATCAACTAATAAAGTTAATTTGCAAACTAGAACCTAAATTTGGACAAATGCATTAATGAATTAACTAAATATTGATCTAGAATACAATTATAACTAGCACTTATAATAACAAAGGAAAAATAGTTTTTAAAGATAATACCTAAACTATACATACTTATTTTATACAACACTATAGCATTTATACTAATAAATTAAATTTAATAACATAAAAGTTAGTTGTCCATTGGACGGGTCAAAAACCTAATATATATATATATATATATATATATATATATATATATATATATATATATATATATATATATATATATATATGATAAAAGGCTCCACTGAGAACCAATATATTAATGAGAACCATGAGAACTAGACCTTTTCAATTTAAGTGACAAAAGCATAATAGCCCAAAACTAATATACTGCTTCATCCCAATTATACTCCGACTATACAACTTTTCTCAAATATAGCTCATTTTCTCCGACTAGATCTACAGATACAACTACATTCATCTCTTAACAATTGCCACTGTTCACCACCGTATGATCGATTTGACTCGCATGCGCCTCTATTCGTCAATTACTTGTTGGTTTACAACATTAATAAATTGCAAAATTGGCGTCGATTTAACCGCCAATAAACATCACTTGCGACAATGGTTAATGAAAAATTGGTTGTTTGAAGCATCGCCGATTCGGAAAGAAGTAACACAACTACTATAACGACGGCTCTTCGATCACCTACAATCTCTTGAGTCTAGACTTAATAATTTCACAATTGAACTACAAGAAGAGAATAGATGCGACGGTTAGTGAAATTGGTGATGTAACGATGGTCAGTTCCTCGGTAAGCCACTCCTGCTATTGCATTTGAAGGACCGCATAGAATGATTTTTGCATATAACTACAAGTTTGCACCTTCCTGCGATTTTGCACCTACATGCGATTCAGCACCTAATGACGATTCAGCACCTATCTGTGATTTTGCGATTCTGCACCTAATTGTTGTATTTTTTTTATCTGGTGTGAAATTGATGGTGATTAAATATCGAAATTAGTGATGTTTTTTGTTTAATTGAAATACTAAGTATGTGTTGGGAAAAACAATGATCAAACCTAAGTTATAAATCTGAAGAGTCAAAATCTAACTTAGTTGTATTCAGGAAACTTAGTGAAATTCCTGAGTCTGTGTTTCTGAGTCTGTGCTTCACAGACTGAAGAATGGTTTCTGAGTCTGTGCTGCACAAACTGAAGAATCTCACAGACTGAAAGCCTTGCTCTTCCTGAAGACTTATGAATTCATCATCTGAAGAATGAAGATTGAAGACAAAAGACTTCATAGACTGAAGATCACAGACTGATGATCCCATACTGAAGATCACAGACTGAGAGCACAGACTGAAGAGCACAGATTGAAGAATGAAAATACAAGTGTACAGAAGATATTCTTCTCTCCTTAGGCTAGATACAACTGATAAGATGTTTGAGAAAGGTCAAACATCGAACAAAGATTTTCTTCTCAGCAAAGAAACCTTTTACCTTTTGCTTTTTCTATTTCCAAGAAAAGCAAAAAGGGTAGAGTGTAATTGAAATACTAAGTATGTGTTGCGATTCTGCACCTAATTGTTGTATTTTTTTTATCTGGTGTGAAATTGATGGTGATTAAATATCGAAATTAGTGATGTTTTTTGTTTAATTGAAATACTAAGTATGTGTTGGGAAAAACAATGATCAAACCTAAGTTATAAATCTGAAGAGTCAAAATCTAACTTAGTTGTATTCAGGAAACTTAGTGAAATTCCTGAGTCTGTGTTTCTGAGTCTGTGCTTCACAGACTGAAGAATGGTTTCTGAGTCTGTGCTGCACAAACTGAAGAATCTCACAGACTGAAAGCCTTGCTCTTCCTGAAGACTTATGAATTCATCATCTGAAGAATGAAGATTGAAGACAAAAGACTTCACAGACTGAAGATCACAGACTGATGATCCCAGACTGAAGATCACAGACTGAGAGCACAGACTGAAGAGCACAGATTGAATAATGAAAATACAAGTGTACAGAAGATATTCTTCTCTCCTTAGGCTAGATACAACTGATAAGATGTTTGAGAAAGGTCAAATATCGAACAAAGGTTTTCTTCTCAGCAAAGAAACCTTTTACCTTTTGCTTTTTCTATTTCCAAGAAAAGCAAAAAGGGTAGAGTGTAATTGAAATACTAAGTATGTGTTGCGATTCTGCTCCTAATTGTTGTATTTTTTTTATCTGGTGTGAAATTGATGGTGATTAAATATCGAAATTAGTGATGTTTTTTGTTTAATTGAAATACTAAGTATGTGTTGGGAAAAACAATGATCAAACCTAAGTTATAAATCTGAAGAGTCAAAATCTAACTTAGTTGTATTCAGGAAACTTAGTGAAATTCCTGAGTCTGTGTTTCTGAGTCTGTGCTTCACAGACTGAAGAATGGTTTCTGAGTCTGTGCTGCACAAACTGAAGAATCTCACAGACTGAAAGCCTTGCTCTTCCTGAAGACTTATGAATTCATCATCTGAAGAATGAAGATTGAAGACAAAAGACTTCACAGACTGAAGATCACAGACTGATGATCCCAGACTGAAGATCACAGACTGAGAGCACAGACTGAAGAGCACAGATTGAAGAATGAAAATACAAGTGTACAGAAGATATTCTTCTCTCCTTAGGCTAGATACAACTGATAAGATGTTTGAGAAAGGTCAAACATCGAACAAAGATTTTCTTCTCAGCAAAGAAACCTTTTACCTTTTGCTTTTTCTATTTCCAAGAAAAGCAAAAAGGGTAGAGTGTAATTGAAATACTAAGTATGTGTTGCGATTCTGCACCTAATTGTTGTATTTTTTTTATCTGGTGTGAAATTGATGGTGATTAAATATCGAAATTAGTGATGTTTTTTGTTTAATTGAAATACTAAGTATGTGTTGGGAAAAACAATGATCAAACCTAAGTTATAAATCTGAAGAGTCAAAATCTAACTTAGTTGTATTCAGGAAACTTAGTGAAATTCCTGAGTCTGTGTTTCTGAGTCTGTGCTTCACAGACTGAAGAATGGTTTCTGAGTCTGTGCTGCACAAACTGAAGAATCTCACAGACTGAAAGCCTTGCTCTTCCTGAAGACTTATGAATTCATCATCTGAAGAATGAAGATTGAAGACAAAAGACTTCACAGACTGAAGATCACAGACTGATGATCCCAGACTGAAGATCACAGACTGAGAGCACAGACTGAAGAGCACAGATTGAAGAATGAAAATACAAGTGTACAGAAGATATTCTTCTCTCCTTAGGCTAGATACAACTGATAAGATGTTTGAGAAAGGTCAAACATCGAACAAAGGTTTTCTTCTCAGCAAAGAAACCTTTTACCTTTTGCTTTTTCTATTTCCAAGAAAAGCAAAAAGGGTAGAGTGTAATTGAAATACTAAGTATGTGTTGCGATTCTGCTCCTAATTGTTGTATTTTTTTTATCTGGTGTGAAATTGATGGTGATTAAATATCGAAATTAGTGATGTTTTTTGTTTAATTGAAATACTAAGTATGTGTTGGGAAAAACAATGATCAAACCTAAGTTATAAATCTGAAGAGTCAAAATCTAACTTAGTTGTATTCAGGAAACTTAGTGAAATTCCTGAGTCTGTGTTTCTGAGTCTGTGCTTCACAGACTGAAGAATGGTTTCTGAGTCTGTGCTGCACAAACTGAAGAATCTCACAGACTGAAAGCCTTGCTCTTCCTGAAGACTTATGAATTCATCATCTGAAGAATGAAGATTGAAGACAAAAGACTTCACAGACTGAAGATCACAGACTGATGATCCCAGACTGAAGATCACAGACTGAGAGCACAGACTGAAGAGCACAGATTGAAGAATGAAAATACAAGTGTACAGAAGATATTCTTCTCTCCTTAGGCTAGATACAACTGATAAGATGTTTGAGAAAGGTCAAACATCGAACAAAGATTTTCTTCTCAGCAAAGAAACCTTTTACCTTTTGCTTTTTCTATTTCCAAGAAAAGCAAAAAGGGTAGAGTGTAATTGAAATACTAAGTATGTGTTGCGATTCTGCACCTAATTGTTGTATTTTTTTTATCTGGTGTGAAATTGATGGTGATTAAATATCGAAATTAGTGATGTTTTTTGTTTAATTGAAATACTAAGTATGTGTTGGGAAAAACAATGATCAAACCTAAGTTATAAATCTGAAGAGTCAAAATCTAACTTAGTTGTATTCAGGAAACTTAGTGAAATTCCTGAGTCTGTGTTTCTGAGTCTGTGCTTCACAGACTGAAGAATGGTTTCTGAGTCTGTGCTGCACAAACTGAAGAATCTCACAGACTGAAAGCCTTGCTCTTCCTGAAGACTTATGAATTCATCATCTGAAGAATGAAGATTGAAGACAAAAGACTTCACAGACTGAAGATCACAGACTGATGATCCCAGACTGAAGATCACAGACTGAGAGCACAGACTGAAGAGCACAGATTGAAGAATGAAAATACAAGTGTACAGAAGATATTCTTCTCTCCTTAGGCTAGATACAACTGATAAGATGTTTGAGAAAGGTCAAACATCGAACAAAGGTTTTCTTCTCAGCAAAGAAACCTTTTACCTTTTGCTTTTTCTATTTCCAAGAAAAGCAAAAAGGGTAGAGTGTAAAGTTGCCCAAGATGAATGTGTTATCCCTTGGACAACTGACTGAGCTGGGTAATAGAAGTTGATACTCAACTCTATAAATAGCAGCTCAATAGCACTCTTCAAAGAATCCAAGTATCCAAGTAATCCAAGCTCTCAAAGCAAAATAGTATACAAGACCTTTAAGCTTAGGCTCAAAGCATTACCACACTAACTGTTAAACTTTGTAGTGATAATTGTATCTTAACATACTAATACTTGGATCGTATTCAAACCATCTGTGTGGGTTTGAATACTTTGTCATCTGTGTGAGACAAATACTTTATTGTGAATAATACTTTGATTCATAATAAACTCTGTGTCAAAATTAATCTTGTTTTCCGCCTAGATTAATTTAAACTTGTTTGATATAAAACTTGGATATAAACTAACACGTTAAGATAACTGTTATTTAATCTGTATCTAAGTTTTAGGAACCTTGTGACCCAACAACTGGTATCAGAGCAAATAAAGATTTAATCTTTAACGATCAAAGGAACCCAGTTTATCAAACAATCATCTAAATCCATTTTCTCTACATTTTCTTCCTTGAAAAATGACTTCTTCTATTGCTATGGCTGGGAAGGGAATTCCAATCTTCAATGGTGTAAATTTTACCCACTGGAAATTGAAAGCTGAATGGTTTCTTGCCAGCATTTATGATGAAATGCTTAAAGTCATTCAGGAAGGACCCATTATTCCTGGCAGAATAGTTTCTACAACTTTAGATGGAAATGGTATTATTTTGACACCTGAAAAATTTGTTGAGGCTGCCAAAAGTACCTAGACTGATCTAGACAGGCAACTATATGCTTTAGACTTTAAGGCCAAGTCCATACTGGGCAATGCAGTTACTGAGCCTATCTTAGCTAAGATATCTGGCTGCAAAACTGCTAAAGCCATATGGAATATGCTAACTGACCAATATGATGGTGTAAGTTTAGTACAATCCCAAAAGAAGAAGAATCTCATAAGAAATTATGAGAACTTCTCTACTGGCCAAAATGAGTCATTAACTGATATTCATACCAGATTTCAGATCTTAATCAATGATCTTGAAAGGTATAATATCATCAAGGGACAGTTTGAAATCTGTGCAAAATTTGTTGATGTCATTCCAAACACTTTTTCTGAAGTTATCACTTCATTAATTGTAAGTGAAAAATTGGAGACATATGATCTCTCTGGCTTGTTTGGACTTCTACTTAATTTTGAAGAAACCAAAGCCAGAAAGGATCTAAATGCTAAAAGGATTGCAAAAGATCCATCTGCTGCCCTTGTTGCAACAACAAGGAAAAATAGAGAACTTTTCTCTAGAGCAGATTACCATCTTACTCTTACAGACTCAGAATCAGATGATGAAACTGAGTCTCTAGAAGCTGAAATGGCATTGCTAGCCCAAAGGTTAGAAAAAGCAAGATTCAAAGGTTCAAAAGGAAGGCCAACTTTTGATCCTAAGAAAGCTACTTGCTATAAATGTGGGCAAGTTGGTCATATTTCTTCTCACTGCAGAGTGAAGATTGCAGAATCTTCAAGTTCTGATAAGTGGGAAGAAAAGGCCAAGAAGTACAAGAAAAAGTACTTCAACTCCAAGAAAATTGGAGAGAAACAACAACCAAAGAAACTAGAGAAAGCTTTGGTTGTTGAACAATGGATAGATGAAGAATCTTCATCATCTGAGGATGATGAAGATATGTGCTTAATGGCTATCACAGAGAGTCAGTTTGACAAAGATGTCAAATTTGCAGAAAAGGCATGTGTTCATCCAGACTGGGACAGAGGATCTGCTTACAATGTTAATCATTTTAAACTTTACTATAGTGATGCAGAAAAACAGAAAATGTTTGAACACATCTATGTAGATTTTTTGAAAAGACTGAAGGAAATACAAGATTTAAAAAACAAACTCAGTCAAGTTCAAAAAGATCTACAATCAAAAGTGACTGAAATAAACCAAAATAAACAGTACAAACTTGAGCTTGATGCTCAATATGACCTTCTCAAAAAGATCAAGCTTGAAAAAGAAGCTTATAAAAACAAAGCTGATCATTATGAAAGGATCTGTAAATCTTGGTGTATCTCATCACTTAAAAATGTGGACTGTTTATCCAAACAGATTCCAGCTCAGATACAAGCGGTCATAGGTGATGAGTTTGATCTTAAAAGTCACATAAATTCAGAAATAAACTCAAAACCTGTTATATTTGTACCTGAAATTTTACCTCATACTTTTAGTCATACTGTGGGAAACAAAGTTATATTGACAAATGCTTTTGTTAGACCAAAAATAGTTGCTAAAGAACTAGTATATGAGACAGAGCCAGACTCTGAAGACACAGACTCAGAAATCTCAGTCTGTGAAACTTCTCAATCTGAAAAGCCTGAACTTATAATCACTAATGAATCTTTAGAAACTATAGAACTTGAAAAGAAAAGATTTATAAAAGGCAAAGTTAATATTCCCACAGTACCATCTTTAAAAAGACAAAAAGAGGTAAAAGAAATCAAGAATAACAGAAAGGTTACAATGTGTTTGAACCTTCCACATCTCAGTCTGTATCTGGTCCAGACAAAAATATGCCAAATGACAAATCTAAAGGCATAAAACCAGTAACAAAGGAGTTAAAAAGATCTCAGTCTGTGAGATCTATCTGTCAGTCTGGAAAAATCAATTTTCAGTCTGGCAAACTTAACTCCAAATCTGTTTGTGTTAACACTCAGTCTGACTCTAAAAAGTCAAATCTTAACAACCAGACTGAGACCATTAAGCTGCTTAGTGAAAACTTAATGAAGTTAACCACAGATTTTAAAACATTTGTTGAATCAAAACAAGAGTTTAACAGAGGATCTAGTGCAAATAATAACCCAAAATCCAAAAGGACCATTATGTTGAACAGAAAATGTTACAACTGTGGAAATCTGGGACATGAAGGTATTAAATGCACAAAGTCCATTCTTAAACAGCCAAAGGCTGCTTTGATCAAACAAATGTCTTCTACAAACAACAAAATCAAAAATAGAGAGGTTAAAAGTCAACTTCACAGACTTAGCACCAAAACTGCTAAAGAATTGACTCCAACCAACTCTAAAGAACCCATCAAAAGATGGGTTCCCAAAAGTAACTAATTGATTTTGTTTGTCCTGTGCAGGGTAACAGCAAATGGTACCTAGACAGTGGATGCTCAAGACACATGACAGGTTCCTTGAAGAATCTGTCAGAGTTTGTAGAAGAAGAAGGACCTTCTGTCAAATATGGTGACAACTCTGTTGCCAAGATAAAAGGTTATGGTGTGGTGAAGGCTAGCAACATCAGAATAACAAAGGTGGCCTATGTTGAGGGATTAAAGTATAACCTGCTTAGTGCTAGCCAGATTTGTGATGATGATGGTGAAATCAGAATCAGAAAGAAGGCTGCTGTTATCTATAATTCCAAAGGCAAACCTATAGTAGTTGCCAAAAGAGAAAGAGATATCTATCTCTTGGATCTTTCTTCTGCATACAACAATGTAGAGACGTGTCTCTATACTCAGTCTGTGCCAGAACTAAGCTGGCTATGGCATAGGAGGTTATCCCACCTGAACTTCAAAAATATTAACCTCCTGTCAAAGAAGAAATTGGTTAGAGGTCTGCCTGATGTTACATTTGCAAAAGACAAACTTTGTCCTGCATGTACACTAGGGAAACAGACCAAGAACCATTTTCCATCCAAATTGTTAGCTACAATTGATCAACCACTGCATATGCTCCATATGGATCTGTTTGGACCCATGAGCATTAGTAGTTTGGGGGGAAAGAAGTATACACTTGTGGTTGTGGATGAATACACAAGGTATACTTGGGTCATCTTTCTTAAAGCTAAAAGTGATGCTCCTGAAGAGATTATTAATCTAATCAAGAGGGAAGAATTGCAGAAAGATGCACCTGTCAAGCAACTCAGGAGTGACCATGGTACAAAATTTAAGAATTCTACTCTCATTGAATTCTGTACTGACAAATGCATTATTCAAAACTTTGCCTCTGTCAGAACTCCTCAACAAAATGGTGTTGCTGAGAGAAGAAATCGTACACTCATAGAAGCTGCAAGAACCATGTTATGCCATGGTCAAATGAAGATTTATTTTTGGGCAGAAGCAGTTAACACTGCCTGTTATACCCAAAATAGATCTATTTTGGTCAAAAGGCATGGCAAAACTGCATATGAGCTGTATCACAAGAAGGTTCCAACCATCCATTACTTCCAGACCTTTGGAAGTAAATGCTACATTCTCAATCAAAGAGATCAATTAGCAAAGATGGAACCTAAATCTGATGAAAGAATTTTTGTTGGCTATTCATCTATCTCAAAGGCCTATAGAGTCTACAACAACAGAAGGAATAAAATTGAAGAAACCATCAATGTCACCTTTGATGCTTCCTCTGCTAATGATGAACATGTTTCTCAGTCTGATGTTCATTTATTGGAAGATTTATCTGTTGTGGGATCTGAATCTCAAATCCCAGTTGTTGCTAACCAACAACAGGACTCTGAAAGTGATAATGAAGATGCTCAACCTGCTCATTCAATGACAGTACCTTCATCAACAGAAGATGAATCTGTGTCCAGAGATTCAAACTCTTCTGATACATGTGTTCAGTCTGATAGTTTTCAGTCTGTGAACTCTACAGACTCAGACTTGCCCTGTGTAGAAGATGATGCAGAACTCAGTCCTGCTATTCTTCCACCAAATGAGAATGATTTACCATTCAATGATGAATCATTTCTAGGAGTCAAAGAACACAAGTATCATCCAATTACAGAAATAATTGGAGATTATGTTTCTGGTGTACAAACAAGAGCTCAAGTATCAAGCTCACCTACTGCAAATTTCTGTTACTTCACAAACTTCCTGTCAATCATTGAACCAAAGAAAGCTGAAGAAGCCTTGAAAGATGATGATTGGGTTGAAGCGATGCAGGAAGAGTTAACAGAATTTGACAGAAACAATGTTTGGACCCTAGTTCCTGCTCCAAAAGGGAAAACCATTATTGGAACTAAGTGGGTTTACAGAAACAAGATGGACAAGGATGGAGTGATAATAAGGAACAAAGCAAGGCTAGTTGCTCAAGGCTACAAGCAGGAAGAAGACATTGATTATGATGAAACCTTTGCCCCTGTAGCCAGAATTGAAGCAATACGGTTATTCTTGGCATATGCTGCATTCAAGGACTTCAAAGTCTATCAAATGGATGTCAAGAGTGCATTTGTGAATGGCAATTTACAGGAGGAAGTCTATGTGAAACAACCTCCAGGTTTTGTAAGTTCCACTTTTCCAAATCATGTCTATAAATTGCAGAAAGCACTATATGGACTAAAACAAGCTCCAAGAGCTTGGTATGACACCTTATCATCCTATCTTCTTAGTAATGACTTTACTAGAGGATCAATTGATAAAACTTTGTTCTTCAAAACGAACAAGGCAGATGTCATACTAGTCCAAATCTATGTTGATGATATTATATTTGGGTCTACTGATGAAAAATTGTGTAAATGGTTTTCAAACTTAATGTCAAAACAGTATCAAATGAGTATGATGGGTGAATTAACATACTTTCTTGGTCTACAAGTACATCAGAAACCTGATGGTATCTTCATCAACCAAGGTAAATATGTCAATGACCTACTTACTAAATATTCTTTAAAGGACTGTTCAATTATGAAAACACCAATGAGCACTGCAGATAAGTTGGATAAAGATCAGTCTGGCAAGTCAGTCTGTCAAACCACTTATAGAGGTATGATAGGATCTCTACTATACCTCACTGCAAGTAGACCAGATATCATGTTCTCAACATGTTTGTGTGCTAGATATCAATCTGAACCTAAAGAATCGCATCTAAAAGCTGTAAAAAGGATTTTTAGGTACCTAAAAGGTACTCCCAACCTGGGTCTTTGGTATCCCAAAGACTCTGGTTTTGATCTAATTGGATATACAGATGCAGATTATGCAGGTTGTAAATTAGACAGGAAAAGCACTTCTGGTGGATGTCAACTGCTAGGTGGCAAACTAGTCAGTTAGTCAAGCAAGAAACAAAACTCTGTTGCTACATCCACTGCAGAAGCAGAATATGTGGCTGCTGGTAGTTGCTGTGCTCAATTGCTATGGATGCAACATCAACTAGCAGATTATGATTTGGTGTTTACAAAAACTCCAATCATGTGTGATAACCAAAGTGCCATTGCCATCACTGAGAATCCTGTGTTTCACTCCAGGACAAAGCATATTGAGATCAGACATCACTTTATCAGAGATTGTGCTGAGAAAGGTAAAGTGATTCTCAAATATGTGCCAACAAATGACCAACTAGCAGATATCTTTACTAAATCTCTTAATGAAGATAGATTCTTATATCTGCTTGGTCAACTAGGAATGCTCAACCCCTAGTAAAACCTTGAATCTGTATGATTCAATTCTCAGTCTGTGTCTGCTTTTCAATCTGTATAACTGTATTCTCAGCTACATACAATCAAAAAGCACAGACTAAGAGATGTTTTTGTACATACTTTCTAAGAAAATACCAAAAAGATTTTATAACTTATGTTATTTTCTCTCAGTCTGACTGATTATATGTTTCAGTCTGTGTGACTTCTTCCAGATCAGCTACACAGACTAACCATATTCATTCAGACTAGACCCTCTATTTTTGTGCTTTATTAATTCATAAGGTTAGTATTTTAGTACTGTTGGTATTAATACTGCCAGCTACTCTTAGTACTGCTGGTTAATACTGATAAGACTTTTTAATACTGCCCTCATGAATTCGTATTTTAGCACTGTTAGTATTAATACTGCTAGTTACTTTTAGTACTGCTGGGTTAATACTGATATTTTTTATGTTGCTGGTAAAGATTGGTACAATTAACACTGTTAATGTAGCAAGTTACCACTGTTAATTAACTTTAGTACTGCTTTCGCAGTTACCACTGTTAGTTGATTTTAGTACTGCTTTGGCAAGTTACCACTGTTAGTTAACTTTAGTACTGCTTTCGCAAGTTAGTACTATTAGCTATATCAATCTGTTTCCACTGCCGGCACAACCTTCTTTTATTTTTTTTAATAAAAATAAATAAACAACAATATCTTTGCATTTAATGCTAAAACCATTTTTATGGTAATAATCATTAAAAGTTTTGGCGCTTGTTGTCTATTTATCTGCTCAATACAAAAAGTGCACGTGCTTCAGTGTTACTGTTGCAGAGAAAGGGATAAACCGTCAAGTGGGTCCCATTTAACAGAAATTTAATTTCTTCAAATACCCACTTCTGTTTTCCCCTTCTCTTCTTCACCTGTACTTGCACATCCAAAATTACACAGAGTTTGTAAGCCCTAACCTAAATCGCTCAACCATTTTCGAAATCAATCTCACAAATTCTTCATTTAAAATGGCTGATCAATGGGCTTACACGGCACCTGCCAACATCGCTGCGGCTAAACCCTTCAAACAGGGTAAACAGGTAAAACTCTGTATAAATAATCAAGTAGCTACCATTTCCATTCCTGACTCTAAAAAGAATAAAGGGTTTGAGGAACTAACTGCTTTTATGTCTGCTCATCCATTAAGGAGAGCATTCTTTAACTCAGTCCCTCAAATATACCCACATTTTTTAATGGAATGGTGGTATACTTGCTCCTCAAACAGTACCAATACTGCAATTACTAGTACTATTGATCATGGTAAACGGGCAGTTACCATTGATCAGGAGCTAATTAGAAATGTCTTAGACTTGCCTTTGGGAAATAATTTTGAACCCATTCCAACCAAAGAAGCAGCAAGGGCTTCTCTTACTTTGGTTGGATATACCAAAGAAAAAGGCACCATCTTGATGTCAGGATTCACCCCCAGATGGAAATTTTTAATCTCTGGCATCATTAGAAGTCTAGGAGGAAAATCTGGTAGCACAGGGGAGTTAAATGAGTTTGAAACTCAACTGTTGAGCTCATTCATCACAGGTTTAAACATCAACTTTGCAGAGTTGTATTTTAAAGAAATTTTAAAACTAGTGAATGAGTCACAGAGAATTTTTAATGTACCTTTTATAAGGTTACTCTCCCTGTGCATCCAATCCAGATTAACTGGGTCTGTGTATATGTCCTTTAATAACAAAACTGCAGATATACCCGTACCTGTGCTCACATATAAAGTGTTCAACCATCCGGTTCCACTTTCTGGAGCACCTATCACTGCTGCTATGCAGCAATGGATTGATCACCCATATGTTGCTTCTGCATCTATGGAGGGTGATAGTTCAGGTGATAGTGAGGGTACTGAGACCCAGGCTGTTGAAGATCGTGTGGCTGCAGCAGAGCACACTGACTCCAGGGATACAGACTCAACTCAGTCTGTGCACTTGGAGTCAGACTCAAACATTCCTGAGTCTGTTCCATCTTCAACAGAAGATGCAGGTAGTACTTCTTCTTCATCTGAGGACATGGATATAGATCAACCTTCTTATCCTAGCCCATCCTCACCCACAAAAGAGAGTCACAAACAAACCAACCCAGATGAGTCACCACTCACTCTGGAGGAATCACCAGACTCAACCCCAAAAAGTATAGCACAAGTGGAATCATCATCCATGGAATTGGATGTCAATAGAACACCTTCCAGTGCTGTAGTCCATTCCACTGCAGCTCTGCTAGAGTCTGTGGTGCCAATGGCTACCCAACTGACCCAACCTACACCTAGTTTAGTCAGCTTGGATACCCACATTACTGCTACTACACTGACCCCTGTAGTATGCATTGAAGAAGATGCTCCAATCCTGAGCACTACCACCCCCTTCTTTACCCCACTCACAATGGCTGAGCCCATAATGACTACTAGTCCTGTACTAGTTCACATTCCAGTGAGTCCTTTCTTACACCCCTCTGCACATATCGCCAATACTCCAGTCATGTCACAGACTGAGGTACAGATCTCATCTTCTTTGCCTAATGAACTACTATCTTATCACCAGATGGTTAGTGAAGGCATACCAACTTCCATACCAGTTGCCAGTGATACTGTTCCATTACACCAGGGACTGTTTGAGGCAACAGGTGCAACACAATCATTTCCCAGTGATATCTTGTCCTATCACCGGACTAGATCTGAGGGAACAACTACACCACTCAATGCCTATGATCGCTTTTCCATGCACAGGACACAGAGTGAGGCAAAGAGTGCAACCCCAAAAGATTCCAGTGATCTTGCTCAGTCTCAACATGAGTCAAGTGAGGAACACATACCATCACCCAATTCTAACCCTTCCAACCAGACCCAGTCTGTGCCTTCTAGTACACTTAATGATGTGCTTTCTGCCATCAACAAGTTGTCTGAATGGGTACAGACTGAGTTCAATAATAATAAGAAAAAGCTAGAGAAGATGAAGCATCTAGTCTCTACTATGGTGGATAAAGTGGATATGCTGGAGGAGAAGGTATCCAATAGGTTAGATGAAATGCAGGCCACCCTCTCAAACTTAGTAGATGATGTCAAAAAGGGGGAGAAGATGAAGTATGGGTCTGCAGAAGCTAAAACCTCAAAAGATAAAGATTTAAATAATAAATCCTTAGATTTAGGGGGAGATAGCAGTGAGGGAGGTGATGGAGATGATGGACCCGAAGGTGCTAGGGTGAAGTCTCAGACTGAAGCTCAGTCTGTGCCACAGACTGAAAATATGAGTGCACAGACTGAGGGGGAGCAAGAAGGATTGCAGGCAGGTGAACATACTGAGATGGTTGCACAGACTCAGGGGGAGTCATCCATTGTCTTACACATAGACCCAATTGCAACTATCTCAGCCCAAGGTCAGATGGAGTTGAAGAGACCAAGGGAAGAAGATGAAGATGTTCAACCACTGCAGATCAAAAGAGCCAGAAAGACAAAAAGAATGGCCAGGAGGATTCCTGAAAGGGATATCTTTGATTCTCAACCAAAGATGAAGGGGATCAAGACCTGGGATCAGTTTGTGAAGCTGGCTGAAGAACAGGACACTGATGGTGAAGATGATGATGCCATCAATCCTAACTGCAGTTCTGAGTCTGAAGTTTTCAGAAGATCAGATGATGATGAAGATGATGCTACTTTTGGAGGTGTAGGTGAAGGAGCCTCAAAAGTCAAGACTGGAGAGTCTCAGTCTGTGCCTTCTGAACCTGCACAGACTGAGACACAGCATCAATCACAGACTCAGAGCTCAGAGCAACCAGCAGCAAGCACTGATGCTCTAATTATCAGTGCTGAAGTCATCCAAGCTGAAGCTAATCCTGCTAGATCAACCACAACAACCAGAATACTGCCTCCAGGTAGAAGTGAACTTGAAGATAGAATGCAATGGAGAAGTGCTCACCTGATTAGCATTTATCCTGGATCAAGCTCTACCATGGAAGAAGTTATGGATAAGGGTAAGGGCAAGGAGATTGCCTTATCCAAGCAGGAAAAGTTAAGCAAGATCAAGAAGATGGTGGATGATCATGCTGCTGCACAAGAAATCCTGAACTGACAAATCTACAGGATGAACTCTTGCAACAAGAAGCTACTGCTCAAGGTAAGTCTTTAACTGAGTACTTAAATGTACTAACTGAAGAAGAGCAGAAGTTGAAGGAAGCAAGATTTGTTGACATGCTCACTCAAGAACTACAAGAAGAAAGTCGTTCACTAACCCAAATCAGAAGGAGTCAAATTGAGCAACAAATCAAAGAAGATGAGGAGCTGTCAACAAGGTTACAGAAGATAGAGAGCCTGAATCCAAAGCTACAAGCCACTTTCCAAAAGGCAAAGCTCAAGCAGAAGATTAGAGAATGTCATCTGAACAAGATTGGACAGAAATTGAAGCTGGAGTTGACTTTGACCAAGAGCAAGAAGATGGTATGGGTGGATGAACTGTACACTCTAGGGCTTAAGGAATGGCAATCCATTGCCAATCTTTTGAAGAGTGAAGCTGACAAGGATCTGAAGAAAGAAGTTCTGGATGAGCTATCTTACCTGATTGAGCTAGTTCTCAGTCTGGGGCTCATCTCAGAAGAAGAGTACAAGTTGTTTTGCATAGCAAACAATTTTATAATCAAGAAGAAGTCAGCTGGGTTATCTACAGAGAATGAGCAGAGAAGGGAGCATCCTCTACCCAAAGGTATTGTTTTCATAGATATATCTTATGTACAGACTGACAACATTGAAAGTCTGTGCTATAGAGATATCAATGGGATAGAATGCTTCCAGGATCAAAATGGACTATATAGAGAGTCTCTGCTACACTGCATTGCCCTGCTGAAGGAATGCAAACATTCTCAAGCCAGACCATTCAGAAGAAGACTAATTAGCTGGTTATTCAACAACCTTTTCCAAATCAGGATGATGATTGGACTTGAAGATATCAGCAAGAAAATCATCCTAGAGTATCAAGAATTTGAAGACAAATCTGATAAGGAAATGGAAACACTGTTGAAGAGGAAAGTGGAAAAGATGAAAGAGATCAAGGCTCGGAGAAAGGACTGAAGATTGTTATATTTATGTTATTTACAATCTTATGTAATAATTGTAATATTTTTGTATACTAACTATGACTTTGACTTTATATATATAAGTCTAAGATTCATAAGTTATGTTGTACTTTAGTATTTATTATTTCTCCATTATCTTTTGTAAATAGATTTTGACATCATCAGATAGGGGAGATTGTTGGGAAAAACAATGATCAAACCTAAGTTATAAATCTGAAGAGTCAAAATCTAACTTAGTTGTATTCAGGAAACTTAGTGAAATTCCTGAGTCTGTGTTTCTGAGTCTGTGCTTCACAGACTGAAGAATGGTTTCTGAGTCTGTGCTGCACAGACTGAAGAATCTCACAGACTGAAAGCCTTGCTCTTTCTGAAGACTTATGAATTCATCATCTGAAGAATGAAGATTGAAGACAAAAGACTTCACAGACTGAAGATCACAGACTGATGATCCCAGACTAAAGATCACAGACTGAGAGCACAGACTGAAGAGCACAGATTGAAGAATGAAAGTACAAGTGTACAGAAGATATTCTTCTCTCCTTAGGCTAGATACAACTGATAAGATGTTTGAGAAAGGTCAAACATCGAACAAAGGTTTTCTTCTCAGCAAAGAAACCTTTTACCTTTTGCTTTTTCTATTTCCAAGAAAAGCAAAAAGGGTAGAGTGCAAAGTTGCCCAAGATGAATGTGTTATCCCTTGGACAACTGACTGAGCTGGGTAATAGAAGTTGATACTCAACTTTATAAATAGCAGCTCAATAGCACTCTTCAAAGAATCCAAGTATCCAAGTAATCCAAGCTCTCAAAGCAAAATAGTATACAAGACCTTTAAGCTTAGGCTCAAAGCATTACCACACTAACTGTTAAAGTTTGTAGTGATAATTGTATTTTAACATACTAATACTTGGATCGTATTCAAACCTTTTGTGTGGGTTTGAATACTTTGTCATCTGTGTGAGACAAATACTTTATTGTGAATAATACTTTGATTCATAATAAACTCTGTGTCAAAATTAATCTTGTTTTCCGCCTAGATTAATTTAAACTTGTTTGATATAAAACTTGGATATAAACTAACACGTTAAGATAACTGTTATTTAATCTGTATCTAAGTTTTGGGAACCTTGTGACCCAACAGTATGTATAAGATATGTCAGTTCAAAAGTTGGGGTAAAATTGTTTGTAAAGAGAACTGTAGAAGTTTGTTACGTACTCATCTTAACGCACTCATTTTAAAGTTTTCACCACCAATTTCGATGACACATCCTCTATAGACGTCACTAACAATCACTATTTTACTATCTGCGATTTCTACTTCTTAGGGGTAATTTAATTTAGAAATGGAAGTATTTAAACAATCACAGAACAAAAGTGATACAAAAGATTTGGTAGCTCCAGAGTCAAACAAAACATAGACAGGTATAGAATTAATAATAAAGGTACCTGTCACCACATCGTGGGACTCTTTCGCCTCCTCGGCCGTTATTTGATATGAACGGGTCTTTGGCCTTGACCCGCTTGTCATCCCTTTCCTTTCCACCTCTTTTCTTTGTTCGCTTCTTCGTAAACCTTCTTTCTTTTTAGGACAATCAACTTGCATATGATCGTCCTTAAAACAATAATAACACAAACGATATGGGCTTGGACAGTTCGGTGCCATATGCCCGAGTTTACCACACTTAAAACACTTGCATTCACCCGTATGTCTTCTTCCACATTTGTCACAAGGAAGAATCTCTCGCATTTGAGGTTGTGGGCGATAGTGATGTTGTTGCTATTGTTGTGGTGGTGGTGGTTGTTGTTTTCCTCTAAATCTAAGTTTCTTAAATGGTGGTGACTGAAAAATGATTGTATGTTCCGCTTTCTTCTTACTTGCAATCTCACTTGCTTTGGCCTGCAAGTCCTTCTCTCGTGTCAGTGCCTTGTTCATCATTTTCGGAATAGTATCGTATAAAGTAGGATCAACAAAATCCCGAATTT